>SIXB01002394.1:0-28863 GCA_007018985.1 Anopheles bwambae | reverse complement strand
ATGCTGCTTTTAGATCTGTATAAATTGCATCGACTTGAGCTCCGGCATCAATTTGACTAGTGCAATAGGTTACAAATTCAACCAGGTTCGTGGTAGTCGACTTTTTTGGCACGAATCCATGTTGATACGGACTTAGGTAGCTGCGGCATGCATGTAGCAGATTTTTGTATATCACTAGTTCGAACACCTTGGCAATGGCACACAAGGATGTAATACCCCGGTAATTACGACACAACGTCCTCATACAGCCCTCAAAACCCCGAAAAGCACTACACACACATTGAAAAATGTAGCTGGGCTTTAATCGATAGTCCCCAACAAGAGCTGAGCCACAGTTTCACATGCTAAGTGACCACTTGCCGTTCAGTTTTCGAACTCCAATTTTCCCGCATCGTTATCCTTCCTTTCGGTTCCGATAACAAACTGAAATTGAAAAAAGGCTATCACTCTATGCAGTTCAGTCGGTTGGGCTTACATCCCATAAAGTTTTTGCGGGGAAAATACATTTGCTTGCTAAAGTGAAATGATTATTTTCGCCACTACACTCAAAACCCGACCACTCACATTCAGTTTTAGCCTGTTCGAAGTATCGAATAGAGGCTTACGTTTTCGTTGATTGGCAAAAAAATGCACAAAAAAGCGTGAAAATCGCCCAGAACCATGCACGAAAAAAGGGTGTACCAGCTAACAGCACTCAGGTTTTAACAGGTTTTAAACCCTCATTTTCCATTGAATGGCAGCGAAAGAAACTATTCCAGCATCGCGTTTATCACAACAACCACTTCTGTGAAGCGATTGACACGCTACAGCATCACAACAAACCTTCGCATCACACGCACGGTTTGCCCACATTTAGGAACTTACAGGCAGACACCCACGTAAAAAATCTTGGTAAGCGATATTACAACGAAATCGATCGATTCGTATGTTCTCCTGTACAGGAGATATTTTCAATTGCATTTTTTTGTGCTGGGCTGTGCAATTCCAACACCCCCACGATTATGTGGCGTTCAAAAATTGGAACAATCCGAACGGGGGAGAAGAAGATGATCACGTCGAAAGGAACCGATCACACGTGCCACAAATAATGCATCATTTGCGTACATTCACTTTTCCAGCGCGGGGGCAGAAGAGAGCAAAACATTTTGTACGAGAAAGGAAAATTATTTTGATGACGCTTCATTGCGCACGTGTAGGACGCCTGCTGCTGTCCGGGCCTGTCGAAGCGACCCGGGCGGCGGAGAAAATCGCATCCCTTTACATGTTACACGATCAGCAGCAAAAAGTGAACCATAAATGTTTGGCTTCAAGCAGCTTTATTGCTGCTAAATTTATAACTTTAAATCTTTACTTCGCTAGCGACCGGCTCATGGGCACAAATTTATTCCAAGCGTCCAAAAACCCTCTCCCCACCGACGATTCGATACGTCAATGTAATAACATTCCTATGAATAGGCAAATATCCTGCCCTTGTAGATATCCTACTCTGCTCTAAGGCACGACATCGACGGAAGGTGGAGAGGTCATCCGTCGGTGGTTTGGAAGCGCAAAGATGTACACACAACGTGCCGTTTCGATGCAATTGTGGTTGGAGGCGGTTGTTATGCACCAACGCGCGACCAGACATCACATCCCTGGCCATTCCTTGGTGAGCGGTTTTTGAGCCAGAAGCTGACCGTTTCCGACACGCAAACCCAGTGGCGATGGTGATGGTTAGCCGACAACAGTGACTATTAGGTGTCAGGAAGAGGCATCTCTCGCCAGTCCTAGGCACGGAGGAGACAATAAATGCCTGTCATATCCTAGAGCCTGCCAGCAGCTGCAGCAGTAGCAGCAGCAGTGTCCAGTGTCTATGAATATATTTGCACATCCAATCAGAATGTATCGCTGTAAAGCGTCCGTTTATGGTGCCGAGTAAGCGAGAGGCACGAGGCGGAGACCGAGGTTTGTTCGCCGACCATCAAATTACTGCTACTGCAACGCCACAATGACTGTGGTTGGAGCAAATGGGCACTGACGCTGTGAGGCGTATCTGGCAGTGTTGTGCAACTGTTGAACGGATTGTGTTAGGAATATTTCGCAAAAATGCACTGTGGAAGAGTCTATTGCTACAGTAGAATTTGTCTCGCATCCTAGATTCTTATGAGCCTATGTAAAATAGTGTATTAGAAAGCATTCGAGAAGTTTCGAGTAGTTTTCGAGTATATTTTAAGTGGTTTTGAGTAGTATTTAAGTAGTTTCAAATGAAATTTAAGAGATTTCGAGTAGTTTCGAGTAGTTTTTGAGGAGTTTTCGAGTAATTTTTGAGGAGTTTTTGATTTTTGTCGAGCAGTGTTCAATCAGTCATTTTTGAAATCTAAATACCAAAATTTGTTTAAATTTCAATGATTCAATTAAGTTGCCTCTCCCAAATAACTTGTCCACCACTGCCTTGCTACGCTCAAAACTTCCAAAATCAAATGCCGATTATGCCAAAATTTGCTCACCAGCTAAAACGAGACCAAGAAATGCATGTTGCTCTTTGTTTTGTGAGAAGTGCATTAACGCCACACTTGCGCGCCGAGCGTGATTTGGGTGCAGCAGCAAACGGCACGTTGCAACAAGCCACAACCATGCCAGCGCGTGCACGTTCCAGCCAACTGGTCGTTCATCATTTGCACCCTTTTGTCTTCAACCACTGGCTCACACACACAGAATCTTCACGGCGAAAGCATCGTGCGCAAAAAGGATGTTTATCCCTCACAACCATCCTCTCCGCATCGACGCCGCAACCACTTGGCAAATTATTCCCAAGCTCGCGACCACACGCGCTCGCGTCACATCATCATTTCCACCGGGACGTGGTGGCATCGGAAAGCGCTTTGGACGACCGCCTGGTGTAAAGCAATTTCTCGAACGAACGAGAAGAACATTGAAGACGGGGTGCGCGGCGCATTAATCCAAGGATGTTCGGATAATTGTTCCGAGGCCTTGTCTTCTAGCTTGCAGGCGCACTAGTGCGCGCGTTTAAAGCGGCGTATCCTGTACGACTTCTTCCGCTCCGCTTTGTGGAGCGTGGAGTTAGTGAAGAAAGAGAACGTGGTGGGGCGAAATCCGGCACACATGAGAGGATTAAATGTGGAGCATATCGCTTCATGAATGCCACAAAGGATGGCTGACGATGAAGTAGATTAAACCAAGAACGACCATATACGATAATTATCCTGGCTGTAAAAGATTATCTTTTTCATTTTTTCAAGTATGTGTCCTACATCAAGAATATGTTAGGGGCGTAGCGATTTTGACCTACCGCTTGTCGGAGATAGGATTCGAGGTGTGAAGGTGTTTTAAGCGAAGCAGGTGTTTTTAAGTGCTCTTAAAGCTGTCGTACACAGTTGGGAAGGATCTGCGAAATACCAACATCCAGAAGGACTACTGGAGAATAGATCGCAAACTCAACAAAGACAGCATTTTTTCAGTTTTGTTCAAGATTGCTGCAAGTCAGACATTTAGGCGATGTATGATATTGGCGCAATAACAAAATCAGGGCGCTAACATTTAGGATCAATTCCAGCAATGTTATGGATTCAGAATTAGTTTTAGAACCGATGTGGGATCTGGATATGTTCCAGGACCAGTTAGGAATAGTTCCAAGACTGACATAGCACGACTGGCATTTACGGTACCGGTAGTTCCAAGTCGAACATAGGTTCAGCATTGCTACCAAAATCAGTTCCAGGATCAGTACAAAGGAAGACAATACAATTCAGAGGCTTCGACACCAGTTCCATGACCACTCCAGAGGTTTCGCATTTAAGGGGTGTATGAAAATTACGTCCTTTAAAACCCGTGTTAACGATTCAAATTAATTAGTGAATCTAGATATAAAGAAATCATAACAAATTTCAAAAACTCCTCCTCCCAACTACTTCTCACCGAAGGCTTTCACTTTTTGCAGCGAACAAAATAAAGCACTACAAGTGTGTTCTCTATGCCAACTTGTCAGCCGCATTTGGAAGCTTTGGGAAAGCCCCGCACATTTTTTAACCTCGCCAAAAACTTCACTGTCTTCTTTTGACCCACACGGTGAGGGCACTCCATTGCCCAAAAATAGTACAGTTCCAAATTCACTCCCCATGAACGCCCATACAACTTCCGCACAAAACAAGGAGTTACCCGCGTCAAAGTTGTTGCTTAAAATACAAACGAAAGAAAGTGCAAACTCTCGCTTTTCTCCAATGGTCGCACGAGACATCAGGGGAGCGGAGGTGAGATGGTTGACAATGCTGCTTTCGGGGTGGAAAGTTCGCTGCAAAATTATGGTAATGCACAAAGCACACCACACAGTGGAAATCATACTTCGCGGTCTTGGACGAAGTGAGAGGTGAAGACTGTTTTCACTCGCAGTTGTTTTGGTTGATTTTGTGTTGGCTCCAATACTGCAAGTTCAACTGGATTTCGTAATGTCACATATCTTAAACGACGGCGAAAAACGAAAAATATATTCCACTCCAAAAATCGATACTACATATTTCCACGGTCTGGAGCAATCATTAGCGAAACACACGCCACCTTTCACCCGTCACTGTGTTTCCAATAAATAACACCGCTAAAAAGCAAGTGATTTATGAGTAAGTCATCTCATTATGCCGAACAGTAGTTCCCTCCCGCTTCTCGCACAAACGCAACGCACGCGCCGAACCCACGGGGAATGGGAGTGAGGGGTGACTGGACATCATGCAGTAAAATGTTATTTATTGCTATCCCGAGGCTGCTGCTGCTGCTGCTAGTGCCGATGTTGCCGCCACTCTGCTGATTGTGGTTTGATGCGATGCTGTTGTTAAACTGTCAATCAACGGTCATGTTTTCAGTAGCGCCGATGCATCAACAACGATGGCCGGGCCGGCAGAGAGTACCGGCGAACACACGGCCATTACGGGAAAAACAAAGATTGTGCGTTACACACGGAAGCGACGTAAAAACAGCAATCGCCATCCATCTGAGTAACAGAACCGGACGGCCGGATAGTACGAGCAACACATGGTGTACTCGTTGCGCGACCGTGATATATGCGTGGAAGTCATCGAAGATGATGGCGTAGTTTTGTTTGGGACCATACGATTACTCCGCAGTTCAATGCAGCTACTGCAAAAGAAGATCTATAACACAGGCTCTTAAAAGTCATCTCAACAGACAGGCTTTTGATCTCGCTACTGAACCCCAAATTCAGTCCCTAAACAGAACCTTGAAGACTTCAACTCCACACACAAGAATAGAGGTCTCACACTCACTTCACGCAAATGGAGACGAAATTGGACGATAACTCCAACGATCAGCGATCACCATCGTGGTTGATGTTGATTGCACCTCGGACTGATAAGATAAAATGGGGACCCACTTGAGGAGTGTAGTATGTGCCACACAACAGTATGGCACACACTGGAGAACCGCAACAGCTCGCTCGTGTTCCTGACATGGGACGATAAAATGTGCGGAACTCCGGCAAGTGGCAAGGGCAAGGGTTGGTAGACGGTTCCGAACTCAACAACTGCACCAGCGCGCAGTTGACCAACTTTTGTCATTTCCTGTCCATCTCCACTGTTTTTCACTCCCTCTCTCTCTCATCCATATCTGTTCTTCCTGTGGTTGACGGCATTGCTCTCTAAACCTGTGCAACACCACGGTTTGACGGAGTCCAACGCAACAACAACACACAAAAAACTGACACGAGAGAAAGTTTGGCAAAAAGCCTTCACACCAGTCCCTAAATCGTTTGCGAGGGGATGGGCCCGAGACCCAGCTTGATGCTTTTTTTTACCCACAGTGTTTATTCAAAAATTCCGAACCGTTGTGTGAAATGTGAAGAGATGTCCCGGCCATTCCCCGGGGCAGACAGACGGCCGAGAGAGGAAGGTTAATTTGGGTCGTTGAAAGAAAAATGATGGATTGCTGGTGGAGCTGTGCCTGGGGACTGAAAGCATGCACTCCACACCGTTCCGTAGCAGTGTCTACCGCGCCGGAGGTGAAGACAACAAAACCCCCCGTATCGCAGACACATGTCCACGCTCGCACACACACACAGGAGAACTGCCGATCAACGGGACGATGTGTTTGCCGGCGTCTGTTGTTATGGCAAATGAGGGTGGTCCTCTCCACGCCTCCGCTTCCTTTCCCTATCCAGGGTGTGGACCCCGGTTTACCATAAACTGTGCCGTCGTGCCCACAGCTATGTGATTGCCTAACGACAAACTTTTGCATCAGCGTGGTTGACTGTGGGCCCCCGAACCCGACCCTTCCACCAACTCAATCCATGAAGGTTCGTCGTCTAGAACCGCACGGCTCCGCCTAGCTAGCACAATCACAAGGAAGGATTAATACTCTGGATCATAAATTTTCATTTTGCAAACTGTCCTCAATCGGAACCAAATGAGCTGGAAAGATACTGCTCCGGCACTCACGGGATGGAAGCGTTGGTGTATTTATCGAGTGCTGATAAAAATGAAGTTTCATTCGATAAGCGAATTTTACTGGCAAAAGGGTGGAAAAGTTTCCCCTTTTGTAAGGCGTAAGTAAGTCCATCGAGGACCAGATTTTAACCCAGATACCACCATCACGAATGAGATACATTCTATTCTTTCACCAGTGGGACGCAATCGGAGTTGAGTGAGAATTAAAAGGGTATTTTTCTTATTTGAACCAATATTACTGGCGCCACCTAGAAGAAGGGTTACGTTATTGGTTAAGGATTCCAATAGGATAATAATGTGCGCTATAGTTATTGGTTTTCCGTCAAACATAATCCAATAATTCAAATATTTGTTGACAAACTTTCCTTCTTTTCATATGTTATTGAGTGCATTAAGTGAAAATTGCTTCAATTATTTACCAAATCGTTACTCCTACGTCATAATTTGCAGATTGTTTACCCCTGGTTGTTTCATCCCAGACTATTGTGCTGGTAGATCTCGCCACATCCCGACCCAACAACAAAAGCCAGTGTGTGTGTGTGTGGCTTGGTTGGAAAATTCCGGCCCATGGAGAGAGAGTTTTCCCGAACAACAAATAAATGGGCACCGATCCAAGAGAACGGAGCGATCGGCGCGCACCACTGATTTAAAATCTCGAAACCCAAAGCTACGTGTCTCATAATTTACGATTTAATCCATTACCGGGGAGTACACGACCGGTCGTTGTTGCAAGCAATGCATAAGTATTATTTGCAAAATGAAACAGGGCACGGGCGTTAGTGGCACTGTGTTCAACTTTAACCCCCTTATCCCTCCCTCCACTTAATGGCGACGGTGTTTGAAGCACCGCACAGCACCGCACAGCACTGTACATTAAAAATCATTTTTGCTAATCCTTTCCCTACAAAAATAAGGGAGAGAACGGCTTGCACAAATACAGACACGCACATTTGTGTGGTTGTGGGAGGGAGGTTGTTCTCGTTAGCACTTGAGAAAAGGGATTTGCAAACGATTCCATAAAGTAAAACCACACAACCGCAAGGAATCCCTACCGAAAAGGACGTCGAACTTGTCGTACACATTGAACGAACAAAAAAAAAACGTTCCCAATGAAGTGTATCGAAACCATTAAACCCCCGTTCAATACCGCTAGGTTTCCCTTACAGAAGAGGGAACAACAAAAAACCCCCAACAGCAAATTAACATCCTTCAAATATCAGTTAAGCCTATCGTCGGCATGATTTTCTCGGCTTCATAATTGACGGCACAACAAAAAAAGAAAAACTCGAACGAAAGGCACACCGCATTTTTGCATCAAAAAACGGTGAACGTGAAGTTCGTAAAAACGGTGTGCTCTTTCCGAAACGGATACATTTTTCCGGGCCCGGAAAACGGGGAAAAAACGGTGGTTGTTTTGAGCACACGCAAGACACACCACAACCAAATAAAAACACAAACGAACGGGAAGCATACTGATACGCATGCGCACTGAAGGGAGTGATTTTTCGATATCGTTCCCTCGTCCCACATGTCCCACTTCTTCCTCCCAGCACTGCCCGTGGGATGATTCGTGGGACAATAGGAAAATAAAACCCGATCAGATGATAACCGAGGCAAAGAATCGGTACGGCGCGTCAAGAACGCTTTTGCTTGCCGTATACATGGGGGGGCCGAGAGAGAGCATGGGGAGATAGTTTTGTTGCCAAAGCAAACAAAATAGCGCAGACAAACTATCCATATTGTCCAACCAGCACACTTCGGAACACATAAGTGAACACAAACAGAGGAGAAAGAGGCACCTCACACAGAGAACTGTTTGATTTCATCCAACCCGATACAGAACCACCACCATCGAGACAGGCCGGGCGGCTCTAACCAGTGGTTTTTGAAGCGTCGCTTATTCTTCTATAAAACATTTCAATTTGAATAGCGCACGTAGAAATGAAATTAAACAAAAAACAAGAGCTTTTAGTAATCGATACATCGTGTGGATTCTTTCTCTTACCCTAGCTACATCCCTAGCTCCACCGATAGTGTGCTCACAGTAATGAATAAAAAATCACTTCGTTCCACACGCCCGGACGGGCTGAGTGTGTGTGTGTGTGTTCATATCATAAACTGCGGGAGAAAGAGGCTTATCGATGCATATCGCGATGATTATATATGATTGATTGATTGATAGTCGCGTACCGATGCGGAAAAAAGGCATAGAACGACGAAACAGCGCTCTTACCCAGAATTAGATTACATCAGACCGTTCGGTTTGGCCCTTGTGTGGTTCTGGTGTGAGCTCATTTAAATTTTAGTACACCATTGTCACACGACAGCGGACAGCGCCTGCAAACATAGCATCATTCAGCCGTACCGGCGAACTCGTTCGGCGAGAAACATTCGTCGCTCATGAGTGGACAGGGTTGTACCACTAGGTTGGCCAGTACAAAATCTATACGGTTTTCTAATTTTTGATCTAGAGGGCTATGAAATGAGTGAAAATGAGCGTCTCGGCGAACGTTCCCAGGAACGAACGAGTTCGCCGGTATGGCTGATTATCTATATGACGTGAATAATAACAGAGCACAGAGAGAGTGAGAAGGTTGGCCTAATAGATCCACGGAGTTGGTGGTGTCTAACACTAAAGAACATTTGATTGGACCGCTTTAACACACTTTAGGCTATCCTTCTATTATGAGTCCCATTAACATACATCTCACCTACAACTTACTGTCTCTCTTACGCTCCTATGATTCATCGATACAATATGTGCGCAAATTCCCTAACACAACAGCATGAAATCGTGGCACCATTCTCTAACGTTTGATTATCATTCTTATCCATAGCACATGCTTCAGCCACGTAACCATAAGCTATTAAAATAAGCATTAAACATTAAGCAACTCTTGCTCATCGACACCTTCTGGCGTGGCGAGCGCGGCGAAGAAGAAGTCCTATTCCCAAGTCAATCGTTATTATGTCACCCTGCGAACGCTCTCCTCCTAACCCTCATGACACCGTACATCACAGCAGTACAGGAGAAAGTAAACCGACCGTCGTCACGCAAGACAGGCCACGACGACGACGTTCGGCGACGCTAAAGTTCGCGAAACTCATTCGTGGCACGCTAAAAAGCGCTAAACTCGCCCAATACCCAATAGCCACAAAAGTTTACAATAAATGTTTAAAACACATTTCACCCATCCTCGTGTTGCTACAGTACACAAACAGGGCACTAAAGAAAAAAAAGGAACCCATTTCGCAACGCCGTAATTGGTTTGTGTGGTCACACCGCGCGGAGAGGTTCGTCGCCCGGTTTCGCGGTTTTGGTGAGGGCGGCTTATTACTCTTACGCATTTACGCACACATGGCATACACAGGCAGGCAGGCACACCCGCCCGAAAAATTCCACACACCATATGATCCGGTTGACCGGTTTTTGTTGTTGTTGTTGCTCGTTTTGTTTCGCTTTTTGGTTTGCGCGGTTCGGTACACATCATAATGCAAATAACTGACCGGCGGGCAAGGGCCATTCCGCGGTGGACGAAAGGGGATCTCCGCTATTGATTTCGGGGTGCGCTATTGGGGGTGGGGGCATTTTTGAGGACGACCCATCCCTTTTTCGCGAGTCATCGCCAGTTTTCGGGGTGTCCAGGGGTGTCTCTCTCTCTATTGTTTTCGGCGTCGGTGGTGATAGCTTTGCGCCAAAGTATGCTACAAAAATACATCATGCTTGAGTTGTCCCTGTCTCTGCACAGCTCTGCGGTAGACGATGACCAAATCGTATTCTGCTGTGGTGCGGTTTCTCTCATATCGTTGAATAAATTTCTTGGGGAATGTGAGCTATCGCGTGAAGAAGTGCTCATCATTTGGTTTCCGGCAGCTTATCGCAAACGCTTCTCTTCGCTTACCTAAAAAGAAAGTAACGAAAAAACATATTAGGCAAGACGTAGAAAAGAATAGAAACTAATTGTAATTGATATCATGTTTTATAGGTACGGTCAAAGCGTCCCACATGAAGAATAAGCAGTATTGCTGAAAGCTCTATCCAGAACTTGATTTATGCTAGTGTTTTGCAGTTTAATAAAACGTTCGCCATTACACAAATTATTGCACATTGCTACGAGTTAGTAGAAACAGTACCCAAAGACCCTGCCCGAGGCAAAGCGCGCAACCATTTCAAATAAAAACTCCCATTTCTCAAACGGCCTGCACAGTCCCAACTCCAGCTGCTTTAGCCACACCACCACTTATGCGTCGTAACGAGCGCCGCTCACATCAAAGCGCCAAACCCATCAGAATTGTGTTGTTGTGTGTCCTTAAATAGTCCTGCACGCAGCCCGAGCAAAAGAGTAACAAGAGAAGAAGAAAAAAACAGTACCCAATCCACTACACAACGGCTGTCAGGCGACCTTTTCCAAAAATAAAACCCGTCCGCCCGCCTGTACACGAAAAAATACGACTCTGGGTGGGTGTCCTTGCCCATCGTCCCGGCGTTATCCTACTGCTGTCGTGCGTATCTCCATCGCGGGGGAAAAGCAACATCTGCCGATGGTATCTCTGGTCTCTCGTTTTCTCTCTGTGGTGCTGTGTGTCACAATTTCCTTTCCGGTTTTGGCTGTGGCGCGCGCGCGTCCTTCTCGTCATACCAAACCGGCGCGGCACGCACAAGGCGAGACCTTACTGCACCATTCGAATTGATGCGCGAGGTATATTATACTCCCTGTTTTTTTTGTTTCCCTTTCGAGGGCGTAAAGGTTCACTCGAAAAGGGCAAACGTTGCGCCTGGAGGGCCGTTACGTACGGCACTGGGTTGTTCTTGATCGGTAAACTACACTCTGGAGATTATATTGGCCGAAGTGAAGGTAGGGCACTAGGTATTACTGATACTGAATATTTTTTTGGGATTTTATTTTTCTTTGTTGAGCAACGGAGGATCTGCTGTTTTGCATTCGTATAAATAACGTTCCGATTTCAGGTGAAGGGCATTAACAATTTTGAATGTAGAATATTCGGATTATTTAAACCTACACTGCACCCAAAATAGAAAGCAGCCACGCTTCTCTTTCTTCAACAAATTCAATCCAGAACAAAGGAAATTTAATTAAGTATGAAATAGAGGCAACAAAACGTAACAATTGTGGCATTTTCCTAATTTTACGACAATCACCCCTTTCAAATGTTTTACGCGCTCAAACTTAGACAAAGTTACACACATATTTTGAATTCCAACAATTTTTTCGCGTTTTTTTCTTACACGAATCTTTCAATTGGAATACGTCAAGTGTTAGTTCTAAGACTGATATAAGTAACAGTTCCGGAAACGATGTGGAATGAGGATCAGTTCAAGGATCTGTATGAGTTCTGTATACATTGCAGGACCACCATGAGTTCAGGATTAGTTCAAGAGCCTTTAGGAGTTCAGAATTAGTTCAAGGACCTGAAGGCGAGTTCACGCTCAATTCCAGGATCAGTATTGAGTTGCATGATTTGTTGCTGTACCTGAACGGGTGCAAGTCCAGTTCGAGGTTCGGTATGGGGTTCAAAACCCAAATATGGGTTTGGAACTCAAATATGGGTTCGGAACCCAAATATGGGTTCAGAATATGTTCCAGGGCCGGTATAGGATCAAAATCAGATGCAGAGTACAGTATCAGTTCTAAGACCGGTGCAGGTTCGATATAATTTCGCTAAGGACCGGTGACCGGATGGCCCACAAGGATTTTGGATCAGTTACATCGCAAGACCAATATATGTTCGGAATCAGTTTTAGGCTCGTTTTTGGGATACTTTTAGGGTGGCTCGGGATATTGCCTCGTGAGAAGTTTTAGGACTGATATCATCTCGGGATCATTTCCAGGACCAGTTCTGGATCAAATATAGGAATAAAACATGGGTTCAAGATCAGTTACAAGATCTTTATGGGTTCAGCATTAATTCCAAGTTCAGATGCAGTGCCGCCATGGGTTAGAGATCCAGCTCCAGAATCAGTATGGAGTAACAGTTTCTGTTGGTGTGGCCTTTGGATTTAAGAGGCATCTGAGAATTGTAATGTTTAAAAAAACGTTTGCAAGAACCGAAGAAATTATATCGCGTAGTCCTGTAATCCAGTGATTTGAACTAGTATTTAAAAAAAATCCCCTTCCTTATTTCTCTGACCATCTATTTCTAATAAAAGAATAACAAACGAGTTCATTTTTACATTTAAATAAGAACGTTTCTTCCTGTTTCTTGTTTTGTTTTACGGCCAAACTCTACAACCCAAAATGCAAACCTGATGAAAAAGTTTATCGGTTCTACAAACAAAAAGAAAGTAAGTAATCCTCCAACCTTCAAGATCAACCATTATACTGTACCCTGAAGGGATATGAGTTTGTCATTCGTAAGTGTTTATTTAACGATCCAACTACACATAAGAAATAACACATTTACAAGCACGGTTCGCTACACACCTACTTTGCAAATGAGCGATGTGAGCGATGTTCTTGTAGGCGGCGATGCTTCTCCTTTAATAGAAACCCTTCTTTCCTTGCCCTTACAGCGCAAAAGTTCACGGTCGCAACAACGGCCGTGCGTAGTACACCACAATGGGGGGAAATGTCCGCCACACTCCAACACATCCAACCGAGGACCGCAAGACCGCGCAGTAAAAGCAACCACGACCGGCCTTAGAGAATAAACGCATAAAACCCTTGCACATACTACATTCCTTCCAGATGGTTTCGCGCGTTCGTCACGAAAATAGAGTAACGACTTTATGCACACACACAAATACTCTCACTTGCTCATTATGGAAGGGTAGAACACGAATCATGAGCGTTGGATGAAGCATTTCTACCCAAAGAAAAGAGGCAGAAGTACAAGTAAGTACGGAAGCTGGCAAAGAGGTACAGCAAAAATCCAAACCAAACAGCACAGGGTGAACGAACAACAGATTTGTGTTCTGTTTTTGGGTTGTTCGTATGCCTAGAAGGGGACTTCCTTCCGTAATGATATGTTGGTTTCATTTGGTATGCAATGCAAATCTTTTCTATGAAAATATAATATGCATAAGTGTAGAGATGCTTCAGGCATTATCACGATTTCGTGTTTTGCACGCTTTTCTTTTAAGTTTATTTAATTATCCTCATTACTGGAACGTCCCCACAACCCCGGTGAAATAAAGATAAAATGTGTTCCCTATTCTGTACCTAACGATTAGTTAGAAGTTGCAAAAGACTTCCCCTTGGACGGAGAACAAATGACACCCACGACGGTACCACACTCGGTTAAATGATGGGCAAGTTCAAGTATACCATCGACTGTATATCATTTACACACACTCATCCACCCTTTCCTATACGCTCCTCCGGTGAGTACAAGGAACAGGAAAATGTCTTCTAACACTTCAAACGAACGAAACCGTTAAACAGTGGAGAGAAAAAAACGACCACACATCTCTCTTTTTTGCCTCATTCATTATTCCTACCAAGTGTAGCTGAGCAAATCGGGCCCAGAGAACGATGCACCAGAACCAGAACGAGTCAGCGTGCACACCACGAACAGGAGTACGCTAGCTCGAAGTAACAAAGCAGATGAATGTAGTAAAAGCAATATTTCCTCCATTCATTGGACGCACAGCATTGCGGAGGTATGGAGCTGTGGGTATCCGTATATCTGTTACACCATTTTAGTATCCTTCTCTGCCTGCTCGACATAGTCTCATGTACCGCTTTCCATTAGCTCCGAAAGGACGAACGGGGTGCAGCAGCAGCAGCAAGAGAAAGTGCACGAAATAAATGATGCTAATAATCAAATACATTGCGCTTTGTGCAAACGATTTTACGAGGCCAACCACGAGAGAGCGCATGGGTAAAAGCAACAAGGATGGTAAAAGTCGGATGCTTCCTTAGACGCGAGACACAAATGAGCCACTATGCAACGATGGAAAACGATGGAGGAGCAGCACACCGCCCATCTGGGGCCCCCACACCACAATGAGGAATGATTTGGGTTGTCCACAATATCTCTTCCTTTTTGCAGGCTCTTTTTGTTTGCTTTCCAGCAAAACGCGTTCGTTCTTGCCAATATTGTGCAGCTTGTTGCAGCTGTTCGGGCTGTTCGGGAGGCTCGAACGCGGGGGCGATGTGGGTTTGGTTGCAAACAAATCACGAATGTCAACCCAACCACCATCACCTCCGCTGCCTGATGTTGGGCAGCATATTATCGTTTTGTTTATGGTAGCGAGCGAGCGAGCGAGCGAATGGTAAGCAAACATTAGGGCAGATTTGACGACGAGAAGCAACAGCAGTAGTGTGCGAATGTATATTTTTATGCAAAGACGGCGATGAAACAAAATGACAACACACGTTTGTAAATGCAACTGACCGGCGCCCGCCCGATTGAAGGAAAATTGTTTTAATGTGCGCTGCACGAAAAAGAGAGTTACCAAAAGCGTTATAATTAAGTGTTTCAGAATAAATTGCAAAAAGAATAGGATCAGAAGAGGACATTTAATCGTACAGCAACATTTTAGTTAACTTGTGATCATTTAAATCACGAAATGAATCATTAATTTGAATAATTGATCTTTGATGAATCAGAAGTCATGGAAGTATAAAAAATCTAATAAAGAATTAATTTGAATCATTAATCGTGTAAAAAGATTGAATCTTTTAACTGTAATTGATTTAATGATTCAAAAAGAATAATTGAAATTTAAAGAACCGATAAAAAAAGAATCGAATTATGAATTTTAATCACGAGTCACTAATTCTCGAATCGAATCATGAATTTTAATCTTTGATTAACCTGATGATTAGTGAAAATTGCTTATTTAAAGAATTTAATAAAGAATCACTCGAATCACGAACCGAATCATGCATTTGAATATTCAATGTTTTATTGATTTGATGATTCAAGAATCGTGGAAATATAACAAATCTGATAAAGAACCATTTAAACAACGAATCGTAACAAAGCAATTAAATATTTTATCTGTAATTGATTTGATGATTCAAGAATCATGGAAATTAAAAAAAACTACTAAAAAACATTCGAATCACGAATCGAATCAAGAATTTGAATCTTTGATTAATGCGTTTGTAAAAATTCAAAGAATCTAATAAAGAATCATTTAAATCACGAATTAAATCATAAATTAGAAGCTTTGATGTTTGACTTCTTTGAATCATGGAAATTCATGAATCAAGTGAATCGTGAATCATTGGAGCTGCTTAAGAGAGATTAATAGTGGGGAATGATATTTATGAACCGTTCAATGTTTACAAATCGTTCAATTAACAACATCTTTGCCAAAATCACTCACGACGAATGACTTTTTCACGATTCATAAACATGTTTGAGCCAAGTTCATATTTAGTAAAAGATTTATTTAGATACAGCTATCGGACTCAGATTAACAATACAACAATTTAAAAGATCCATCCAAAAACACTTGAAACGATTCAACAACATCTACTACGTACACGAAAACTGCTCAAAACCCGTTGATCTGTTCTGTTTGGCACTCCTGGAGCATTGCAATAAACCCACAGCATAACAAACTCTCCCCAGTCGGCCGCAGTTCAGTATTTTTGGAAGCTTTTCGCTACATGCTGCCCACACCTTTCTGCCGTCCAGACGAAGGCATCGCGACACTTTCAGCACCTCTTCTCGCCGCTGTTCCCGCTGCTCCAACAGCCAGCCAGACGGAAGAATCGGTCCGACGCGTATAAATTGTGGCGGCGTTGCACTTTGTCCGGAACAATGCTAATGCCACCGGCACCGGCATGCTGCTGTTGCTGTCGTTGCACTCTTTTGATGAAGTAGAGCGAACAGGGTTCTGCTCCATAAGGATGGCTACAACTTCCTCCCATACATCGACCATGCTGCTGTTGTTGCCAAGGGGTTCAGCAGCCCAGCCGGACCAACAGACAAAACAAAACCGACCCCCGGCGACGGGGGTTTGTGTGGGTTTTATGCTGACTTTTTTCCCCCTTGCTAACGCTTCCCGAAAGAGCGCAAGGACATTGGTGCAGCAGCGGTGATGACGGAAGTAGACAGGGGGTTTCAGTAAACTTCAGGCTGCAATTGTTAGCAAGAGTTTAGCGGTGAGCGAGGAATTCAACGCACACCCACACGTAAACTTTGGCCGCGAGGTTCGTTGGTTTGGTACAGTTTTTTGTGTTGTTTGTTTGAAGATCCGTCTTTCCCATTTCGCGCACGCCGATTGTTGTCCACCGATCGCAAAGTGAAAGTGCATTTTACAGCTCCGCTCTTACGTTGGCAACACGGACTCACGGGTATGGCTGCGTTGGATCTTTCGGGTGTAATCAATTTTATATGGTATGGCAGCACACAACGGTCAACAAACTCTAAGTCCGTTTTCGACGTCCTTTTTCGGGTTGCAAAAAAAAACGATAAAAAAGCGGAACCGAACAAAGGTGATTAATAACGGGCAAATGGTTGATTGAAATTAATACAACAAAAAAAAAAGACGACACACACTCCACCGAAGAGAGCTGTCAACGGATAAAATAAAGACACACATATAATAAAAACGCCAGCAAGCACGTTCCTCTAACCTACCCACGGAAAAAAAACACGAGGCAACGAAAACTGGCTGGCTCATGCACAAAAATGCATCCCCGAAACAATTGCGCGTTGGTTGTGCGGCGGAGACGGCGGGATGTAAATCAGCCTCATTTATCAAACCACCCACTCTCGGAGGGAAAAAAAGGGTTCCTTTTTTTAGTTTTGCTTTGCCCCTGCAAGCACAAATTGGGTGTTGAGTTATATTGCCTCACCCCTAAGGTGGGCGGGTGTGGGTTAAAGTTTTGGCGGTTTATGCTGCGAATCTATCTACTCCCACGGAGTAAGTACTGGTTATCGTCCCGTAGGTGGCGCGTTTGACAGGCCAGCATGCATACAATTAGGTGTAATTCTTGTTCGTAGCTTTTTGGGTGTTTTAAAATCGAGGTCCAGTCTTTTCCGAACAATTCTGTGACATCTTTATCAAAAAAAGCTTCCTTAAATGCTCATAATAACCCATAATGTTTAGAATTGTTTGAGTATTTTAGTTGAACCTATGACTTACCCTAAACTAAACTGCAATTTTTTTTCCTCTCACGACCATTATCATCAAACCAATTCAATGTGCATTGACTTTGCTTTTTCGTCTTTTTTTTTCATTTTAACCACATTGTCTCTTCAAAAGCGCACATAACGGACGTACTATAATAACATACTTGTTTCCATGGTGGGCATTGTCATCAAATCAGTAGAACAGGAATGTAATTTGACAATTTTTTGCTTATTGTTACATTTTCTACAACAATGAATCACAACAACTCATGGCACACACACATATGTTATGCTCAAAAGCGTAAAAATAGGCATTAATTTGAGTTAGATGCGGAGTAAATACTGCTCACTGTGGTTTTGAGCACTCTGCTGATACATTCAATATTATTTATACATTAAAACCACTTGTAATTTACGGTGAAGCGATGCAGAAACTTAGTTTTTTTGTAATTATTATCACTTAACAAATACAATATCATAACCAGTGCTGCAAAATGTCATGAGTATCACGAGATTTTCACCAACGAAAACAATGAACATATCCGTGGTAGCTTGATGCTCATTGGTAATAGTCAATAAAAGTGCGTCATGAATTCTTGAGTCCAACGCGATACTCTGACTGACAAACTTAGCTTAATGCCGGCGCAAGCATAATCTTGATTTTTTTCTGGCTGTAAACAGTGCTGCCAAATGCCACTGTTTCAGTCATCAACTCATGACTGAAACGAAGCTCAAATCAGATCACGTACACAACTGAGAGGATCAGTGACTATACCCAAACAGTTGGAGAATCGATCACATGCTTGGTGACATTTTAGCACCCAACTTTTGGTAACTCACTTGGTCACGACATTTTTGTCAGCGATAATCACGACATTCTTGGAATATACTTGGCGCGTGGGCTCTAGCAACAAAATGAGCATGCTTTCTCCCTCTATCTGTTCATCATCTGTCATCATCTGTCGGGTCAAACAGAGCGAGAAAACATGCTCATTATGGACCAAGAGTTGGTTGCACACAATGTCACTAAGCATGTGATGGTCGGACCAACTCTTTGAGGCTCGCCTCTGATTATTACAGTAGAGCTAGTGACGCTGAGTTGATTTTGTTTCAGCCGGAATTTGTCATGCCTAGGTCAGTGACATTTTGCAAAACTGATCACAGCAAAAAAAAAGTCGAGAAATAGTACATGACCAAGCGATGGTCGCAAACATGTCATGAGCATGTATTAGTCACACCAACCGTTCTGAGTATCACCTCTGATTATCACAATTGAGTACGTGACGCTGATATGGTTTATGTTTCAGTCAGATTTTTTTATGACATCGATAGTGACATTTTGGGCCGGTCTGGTGATACAGTCGTCAATTCGTACGACGTAACAACATGTCCGTCATGGGTTCAAGTCCCGAATAGACCGTGCCTCCATACGTAGGACTGACTATCCTGCTATGGTAACAACAAGTCAAAGAAAGCCAAAGCTCACTTCACCAGTGGGTACTGGCAGGCGTTGACCGACAGCGGTTGTTGTGTCAAAGAAGCAGAAGAAGAAGAAGTGATTTTGCAGCACTGATCATAACTATAAAGGTATTGCAATCAAGTTCATTTACTGTACATCAAATGTTGTTTAAGATTAAAAGATCCCTCATTTAATTTCCATACTATGCCACATCTAAAAGTCGTAGTAAGATAAAGCATGAAATCATTTCACCGGATTTTGTACCAATTTCAATGTTAAAATTAAACTGAAATATGACACAAAGTGTACCGTGACACTATTTTGTTGTATAACTAGTAGTGTAACTAAGAGTGACGTTCAATCTAACAAAACATGTTTTTTTACACACCAAAAAATACTCTGGAAACAGCCTCCGACATTACCCGCTCACATTTGACACATTTGCAAAATAAAAAACGACCCGTTTCGAACAAAACACCGGCAGCTGAACCGCACAAATTGCGGTGTTTGGTTTCGGTAGTGTTGAAAACCCACATTGATCATTTCGACAAATTGATTTTTAGATAGAAGCATTCAGTGCCGACTAAAACCAAACAGAACAGAAAGAAAAGCCCAGCAAGAAGCATGAAAAAAAACTGAAATCGATAAAAAAAACTGAACCATTCCAAACGGACTGAAATCTGAATATGTCATCAAATCGCTTTTAATGGTTTAAGGGAGAGAGCAAGAAACAAAAACACACACACACACACACACACAATCTTGCAAGAGACCATGGATCGTGCGGCGGTGAAATTCGATACCCATTCCCTATCGATAGAGAGGGCCTGGAGGTCGCAGTTTCAATCCGATTCGTTGCTCCGCGAACGAACGAACGAAAGGGGTTAATTTGTTCGACCAAAACCAGACGGCTGGAGCACACAACTCGTGGAGATGAACGTAAGACACACGTTGTGGAGAAAAAGGGTACAAAAACAAAACGGACGAAAAGATCGAAAAACCGGTCAGCGATCAGCTGCTGTCCGTGATCGTGTGCCGAGTAAGGCCCCAACTTGAAGACCGAGTGAGGCCCCAACTTGAAGACGTAAAATCCTTCCTGGGGGGGACGAACTGTGTCTGACCCATCGATCAACAGTAACATACAACAAAAAAAGAGTTTCTACACATCACACATCGCAGATGTGTTAGACGGGAAAGAAATCACTCACTACTAGCTGCCCCCATGCTAAGAAATTCCGCGGACAGCAGAGACCGAGAGAGATGAATCGAATCGAACAGCGACCAAGCAAAAGAAGCATTGGAAACGTTTACGTTTGAAGTGTCAGAGAGTGCGCGCCCTCCATCCGAATGTGCCCCTTTGGCATTGGCGCGCTCGCCGGAGCAGAGCATTTTGTGAGGCAAAACAATAACAAACGATAAGAGGAGATGACACCATCACGACGACCACGACCAAATGTTCCACACACAACACAACATACGCGCACGCACAAGATGAAGAGAAGAACGCTAAACACGATCCCACCAAACGCAACGCAACCATGAAACATATCTTCCACCATATCTTCCACCATAACCCCGTACGACTAGCGAGGAACAGAACATAGCGGCACCCACTGTAGCGCACATGGTGTGGTTTGTGAAGAATTTTGGGGTTCGTTTGTTCTGGGGCTCGTGCACACGTTCTTCGTCCCAAAAGGTGTGTTTTCGTCGTCTTCGTCGTCTGGGCTGAGGAGAGGGTACTATGGGGTCCCCGCGTGGTGACGGTTGCGTATTTTTGACTGTACACACAAAAAGCCACGACCGAAAACTTCACTTTCATCTCGCACACGGCGGCTTCAAAATGATGTTCTTAACGCCCTTTTTGCTCTCTTCTGCTGGGGTTGATAGTAGCATGTTAAATGACGACAAAAACACATCACACACACGCGCACGTATCACGGTCAAAGGATTTCCCTTTTTTTTTGGTTGGCTCTCGCTCTAAGTTATCAAACAACATAATCTTTTCACAATTTCTTTTAACCCGACCCCGAAAATGGGTTTTAGTCGCTTTTAGGCGTTTGGAGGGTTTCTTTCTTTCTTTTCGGCTTTGGCTTTCTGCTACTAACAGACCCTCTTAACGTGGCGATGAAATTACGGTGGTGCGCACAAATCTCAGTACCAAAAAAGAAAAAAAGAATTCCGTCACGATACAATCGCTTTGTTGAAGAGCGATGAGTGAGGCGCGCGAGAAACGTTTTCTTGTACAGAATTGGGTAAGGCACGCTAGCACAGAAGCTTTTGCCCCTTTCTACACCTTTACGCTAACGTAGATTCTTTTCGGGTGATATTGTAGTGAAATTTTCCACCAGATATGTATCAATGCTTTTAACAGCAGCTAACTGAAAACACGATTGAAGCGGAAATCAAAGAAATCCTGGTCACGGCACCACATTTTGTTGGAATGGTTAAATGTTGAATGAATGAGTTTGCATGTTACGCAAAGGATTTGGTATTAGTATCCTAGTCACGGCACCAACCTTTCAATCTTGAGTAATTGAGATGTACTCCAACCAATGTACCGATGCAAATCCTGGTCACGGCACCAAAACATTTGTACTAAAATGTATGTTTCTCGATCAGATACTTTTTGTTTGCGTTAAATGTTATTGATTTTCTTCTCCAATCTCTAATAATACCCATAAGACTGACAATCATGCCTTTGTTAGGATACACAGTACACTCTTTCACATATAGACCAGACCATAAGGGGGCTTTAATGGCAGACCAAGGCCGACATCCTTTTTAAGCGAAGAATGTTAATTAATTAAATATCTGTTAATAATTAACATTACCTAGTATGTATCTATTAGTCACTGAAAGCCAAACCCACAAGAGGTAAAGGCAGGCCTTGACCGACAACGGTTGTTGAGCCAAAGAAGAAGAAGAAGAAGAAGAAGTATGTATCTATTTTGACTTTGTTACTTCTTCTCGCAGTATTATGAAGAACATCCGAAAACACACACAAAAACAACAGTTTAGTAAACTTTAACACAAGCCAACCAAATGCAACCTCTAAGAGCCCAACTTTGTAAGATACGTTAGAACAACCATAGCCAAACAAACACACTTTAAGCTGAGGATCCTACCACTTGTTTGCTGCTGCTGCTTCTATAGCTACCTCCTCCCCATCTCAAGCTCCTCATATCTCCAAATGCCTATCTCAAAGTCCGGCTGGTCAAACGTCTATGACAGGCCAGAATGACATCATCTGCAGGCAGGCACAGGCAGGCATACTCCTCTCAACTACCATCCTTTTCCGTTGCTGCTAATGTTTGCTGAGGTGCTGCTGCTGCTGTTTGCCGGTCGACCTCTTCGCTTTTGGGTGCTTTTTTTCCCCAAAGTACACTGGCACTACTCTGTCCACCGGCGACTTGTCAAATACACGTCCCAACAACCTTAGCAGCAGAAGAAACGGTATGCAGAAGAAAATTTGATTCCATGCTTCGGCGGTACCTTCGGCAAGACGAAAAGTTCTGTTCTGTGGTGCCGTAATCGGCGAGCAAGGAGTTTTTCGAGCTTCGAAAGGTGACGGCCGTTTTGGTATGTTGGTATGTCGAAAATGCTACGTACGAGGACTTGTAGGAATGTTCGTTTTGCCCCAACCAAAACTGGTTCACTAATGTTTTATCGATGGAGGAGCGAATTTGTGCAAGAATACTTCTTCATAAACACCATAAAAAACAAAATGCAATATGTTCCCAGATATTACGCAGTAAAATTTTGAGAGTTCTTTGAGCAAAGTGATACCGAATTTGAGACTAATATTGAATGTCTGAAAATTCCAAAGTACTTCTAACTTCTTAACCTAATATTATTCCCCACAATTTCACGTAAAGCGTACGAGAACATCAAATACAGTTGTCCATTGTAAGAATCTCGAAAACCCACTTGAAAAACTCCCAAAAACTTCACCATACACCCTGGAGCTCGCCATGAGTCAACCGGAGAGGAAGGGCAAACGGTAAACAAAAACGCATGCGTGTAGGCGAACGACAAACGGAAAGCTGAGAGCGTTTCTTTCCATATGCCTATCGGAGTGACTGTTAGAAACTGCTCCAAACGTTAATGCAAGTCAAATTCATGCTCGAAAAAAACATTAATAATCAGTTTCCTGGAAAGAAGTCAACAACATAATCAAGTTTGCAAAGGTTAAATATTGTCAAAATGTTCCAAATCCCAGGAATCACACCGAAATTGTCAGAACATTTTACATGACTAATGCAAATGTATTGCCACTTCCTATCGTAGATATGTGTCTCCCCTTTTACAAATTGAATAACGTGTTCTGGCGTGTTTAAGAACCAAAATTTGGGGTAAGGAAAAAGGTTTATACACTATTGATTAACCTTAAAAAGGCGCCACCCTTTCAAAGCTCCCAGGCAATGAGTAATATTTGCGGAAGATATTAAACTCCAAACACACAAAACTAGCAAATATTTGCCAAACGATAACGAGATAGCAAATCACGCATGACTCGCCTAAACATCTCAGAATTCGTCCAAAAATACCACAAATGACTAAGAAAAAAATAATAAATATCATTTTTGCTTACCTTTCTTTAAATGTTGTTGCAAAGATGCGGCCAACCGATCCGATAATCCAATTTCGTAGGAAATACTAACTCCACTTATCGAGAGAGTTTGATGATATGCAGCCCCGCTAGACTCCTCTCTTCCTCCACACGCTGGGTAAACCGTTCTACCGTGCAGCTCTTTAACTTTTCAACCAAATTCGGACCAAAAATTCACCCCCCTACACGCACCCACACACACACACATACACAAGCACAACTGAGACGACGTCTGAGCTCTCTTTTTTTTGAGGAAATTTTCCACACTCACTTCTATTTTATTTGCACAAAAACACACGCCACGCACACACCTTCAGAAATATAGTAACACGAATTTTTACATATTTTCTCTTATTCTTTTCCACTGCACTTCTGCACCACAACACTGCACTGTAGAAGAAACAGGAAAAGCAAAAGGATAGTAGTAAATTAACCCGTACCACATTAATGCAGGAAAAGAGAGGGCACCAAGAAAGCGCGAAACTGCAGCAACAGCACTTGAAGTTACTACAACTTAGCGGAGAATTTCCTCTGTACGCTTTACGAGTAAACAGCAAACAAGCAACCAAAAAAAACAAGATATTGAATAAGGAAACTTATATTCTTTTTAACCAAATTCCTCCCACGCCTAGCAAAACTATTGCTATGGCCGGCAGGAGCATTACAAATTCTTGATCCTTCGTTCCACCCTGGTTTGAATGTGTAGTTGAAGGGTTTGAACATGCGGACATTGCGAATGTTGTTGTACCATGCAAAATTGGAAATTCTTTACTCTCTTTGCGCTGTGTTTAAAACATGAAGGGGAGAAGATAGTGAAATCAAATATGCAATCCAAAAAAGGGGACTTAGACCGTTGGTACGACCCTAATATATAAATAGTTTTCCACACATTTCCATTGTCGCTTTTTCCACGTTCAATGCATTATTTGAATAGAACGGTTTCCTAGTTTTCTAAGCAATATTATTTGATGTGGATGTTAACGTACTTTCGGTAGCATACTTAACATGATTTAGCAACGGGAAACTATCTTTTATCATGTTAGGTCCTTCATAATAACTAAATCGTTTTTGCATAAATTGCGATAGAAGTCGTCTCAATTATTCTTTTTTTGGTAATATTTAAATTGATCGTTTAACCTTATTACAATAACCGTGATTAATGTACCCGATTTAAAGCTTATCATTAATTCCTTGGATTTGTATGGTATTCTTTTAATGAAGACTTTTAATGAATAATAATAAAAAAAAATCATTACTTCTCCAGAAACAATTTTAAAATAACGTCCAAAACGGAAGGTTCTCTCCTGTCGCTGCCGAGAACCTCGTGGTATTTGTGAAGCATTGCGTTACTTCCTGTTTATATCCCTTCCCAGTGCCCTTCCTCCTCCACCTCCTACACACGGAAATGGGAATAATACACACACACACACACACACACAAACAGTCAAAGAAACACCAACACAAGCGGCCAAACGAAGCACACAAAGCATACTTCCCCCCAAACCTTCCAATCCCTAACGCTCTCGTACTACTCCCGGAAGAGGTTGCAGTTGTATGGGTGTTGTTACACTTCCCTCCAACGGGGCTCGTTACCCCCCGACAACCTTTTGATGAAGCGCCGCCGCCATGGCGCATTTATCGTCCTTTTCTTCCTTCGGTCGGAAAAGTGAGGGCACGTGATGGAGTGTGCGTGAGCGTGATTGTGTCTTCGTGTGTTGTGTGGGGAAACCGTTTGGGAATGTAGGGTATTGTTATATTAAAAATTGTTTAAAAAAATCCAAATATTGTTTCATTTTCCTAAATATTTGGTCCATTCCTAGCTCCCATGACAATTGCCAAGTGTGCAGAACACTGAAAATAGTTGCGGGGAGGCCAGCCTGCCGCCTGCTTCGATTCGCCACAGCCACACACGCACACTCAAGCGCCAAAGGCCGGGGCCGCTTTGCCTTTTCCCGGTTGCTATTTGGGTGGTTGCTTGGAGATGCTCTCATCATCGCCCAATATTGCTACACGCAGCAGCAGCAGCAGCAGCATAACAACATTACCCGACACGAGCACAAGCACGCACGCACGGACGCAAGCATGGTAAATACCGGGGCATTTGGATTTGCATGTTACAGAACGAGAAGGGAGAGAGAGAGAGAGAGAGAAGGGAAAATCTGTGCCCTGTTTCTCTCCACCCCGGAAAACAACACATCGAATGTGAAAAGCACGCACGAACTGCATTTTTACAGAGCAGTGCGCATAAAAATAGCCACTCAAGTGGTGTGTTTATAGGTTGGACATTGTTCTATCAAACGGTGCGATTGGGCAATGAATAAAATTTTGAATTGCATTGAATTATCTGATTTGTTTGGCGTTATGTTAATTATAAAAAATCTATATCATACGTTTCACGAATTTAAGAAAAAAGGAAAATAATCTATTCCCCGTCAAATTTAATGAAAAAAAAATTAAAGTTAACGCTTAGAAAAACTAAATATTTCAATGTTCAGTACAGATAACTTTCAGCCGTCTTTTCTTCCTTCCTCAAAAAAGAAAACCCTTCGCCCAACAACTTTTCTTCAGTGACGGGGCTGTCAACGGCAACTGTTGTCGGGTATGCGTTTGTTGCCCGACCACGCACACGCACACACACACACACACCGCGCTGCTTTGCCAGGAATCCCCGGGGTTCCCTGGCCTGAGCTAAGGGCCCTCCTCCTGCTGCTGCCGCGACCACCCTCTGCCTGTTCCATCGCTTGTGCCATGTTTGCTGCGTTTGTTTTGTTTTAAAACGCCCAGACGGTACGGCACATACATACGATACTCGCACACACACACACACGCACACACACACACATATGCACCGCCACCCATACATGCGCACCAGCAAACACGCCATTGCTTTGTGTGTTGTTCGTTTTTCACCGGAAAAGGAGGCATCTCTACCTTTCTCTTCTCGCCGAACAAGGATGCGCCTCTAGTGTGGCTGTGTGAGAGTGGTTGATGTGTGTTTAATTTTTGTCTTGTTTTAATTCTTTCGGTGTTTAAAAGCGTATGTAACATTATAAAACTGCAATCGTTTCACTTTTAATCGATTTGCTGCTGCACTGCTGCACACACCCCCGAACAAAAAAACGGAGTACGCACACGCACTTATGCCCGTACAGAGTATACTGTT
Source organism: Anopheles bwambae (assembly GCA_007018985.1). Taxonomy (NCBI): domain Eukaryota; kingdom Metazoa; phylum Arthropoda; class Insecta; order Diptera; family Culicidae; genus Anopheles; species Anopheles bwambae. Next base: position 2,131 of record SIXB01002394.1, on the reverse strand, counting down.
TGGTACACGCACACTATCGTACACACTTTACGCATCCGAAAAAGGATACCACCCGTGGTCCTGCGCGCACGCACTCACACAAGCGCTTTCTTGCCCGAATTTTGGCTTTGCCTTTGCCGTTCGCCGTTTGCTGTGTGTCGGTTGCTGCAGCAACGCCACACACATCCAACAGTCACGCACACACACACACACAGACACGCACACAGGGACAGGGGGTAAATTAAACGATCAAATTAGAATCCTAATTTCGGTTCTTCCGTTTTCCTCGCTTCTCGTTCAATTGATTAGCGGAGGCCATTGCACCGATAAGACCGCTTCGTTACTTCGCCAGCACAACAGTACACACTAAATACACTGAAACAGCGGCGGGGTAGTTTTTTCCGGGGCAGTTTTTTTCTTTCTTTGATTGCACCGAAAAAAAATACCCCAACAAATCACCCTTTTTTTCAACTACTACAGCTTAGCTTACACACCATCTAGCCAATGCACTGGGACCCCCGCACTGCGTGAGGCTAGCAAGGGAAAACCCGCAGACGTACCGATTTGCTGTACGCTTTCTGTAAACCTTTATACTATTGAATCACAATTATTCACCATATTTTGTAGCGTTTTTCACTCAGCTATTGGGATTTTTCAAACAAAACACATGAACGCGAGCGATGGGCACGACATGGACAAGAAGCGTGCAAACACTTTCAACTCTGAATTCAGACTGATCCAAGAGCGAGAGCAGCTCGCACACGGCTACTCGCGACAACCCGTTGCGTAGCGAGAGAGGACTAAGCACCCAACGAACATTTTGAAGCGCACGGGCACAGTCCAAGTCGCAAACGGGGACAAGTTGTTTCGGGTTGTTAGATCGTGCTAAAATGTATGTGTTTAATTTTGTGACTCAAGTTAAACACAGGATGTTGCACCGATTACATCACAACTGTGGCTGCAATCGCAATTTCCATCATAAAAATAAAATTTACAACTGTACTAAATGCATTATTGTTGTGCTAAAAATGCTAATGAAATTGACAATGACGGTCAGATAAGCCAGCTTAAGTAACGTCTAAATTACCTGACCAGAACCAAACATTTTAATGTCACAAATAACTAAAATTATTTAAAAACGTAACGAACTTGTTAATCTAAACATTTGGTTCACGCTACAACTAAACTGTATAGTTATTCCAGATTGGATAGTTCAAATCAGTTTTTTTAAGTGATCGCGCAAAATATGGTATGGTAGAAAAATATTTTGCATAAGTAAAAAGTGATCAAAATCATACAGATTATGTAGTGATTGGATAGTACAGAAACATCGATTTTAAACATGATGGATTGATGAGAGTTTTGTTCAGCTTCAATGCACATGAATTATACGTGTACAGTCAAATTGGATAAAGTAGAAATTCATTATGGTCACCGTGCGGCTAAACAGGATATAGCGAAATAAACTACAGTGGAGCGCCTTTTATCCGCGCTCATCGGGACTTCACCTTACCGGGATATGCGAATAACACGGATAATGGGTCAAATGATATATTTGATCACCAATTCCTGGTAAGGTTTTGGAAAATTTTCTTATTCTTGATAAAAATAACCCAGTTTATATTAACTTGTTTTAAATGTTTTTTTCCAATGAGAATATTTGAAATTTGCCATGAATTTTAGTGTTTTTTTGTTATGACAATATGCTCTTATAACCGCTTTTTCAAATATCCTCCTTATAACGCAATGTCACCTTTGTATTGAACTGTCATTTCTCAACAGCACGCATAAACCGAAAGCCGGATTAAAGGTATCCAGATAAACGGCACTCCACTGTATTTAACAATTTGAAAGGGTTGGGAAAGATACAACATTCGCTTCGGAGAATCACTCTAAAAGAGAATCTTTGTAAGCGGAACATTCCCAAATGGAAAGAAAAGATGAACTGTAGACCGAAAATTAATTAAATGCTTGTTATTGAAGTTCTTCAATGGATTTAGTTACATCACGTGGTTGCTGTGATGCGTTACTTGATAGATATTTCACCTGTTAAAAAATTCATCTCACAGTAAATTTCGTCATGTGAGGCCGCACGGTCAGAATTCAATCGTTAAAGGCTTTTTAGCAGGTATACTTTTTAGGCATTGGTATA
>SIXB01002393.1:0-29059 GCA_007018985.1 Anopheles bwambae | reverse complement strand
CGCGGCAGCAGTAGGATGGACCGGTACGAGAAGCTCAGCCGGCTCGGCGAAGGTTCGTACGGGGTGGTGTACAAGTGCCGGGACCGCGAGACGGGGTCGCTCGTCGCGGTCAAACGCTTCGTCGAGTCGGAGGACGATCCGGCCATACGCAAGATCGCGCTGCGGGAGATACGCCTGCTGAAGAACCTGAAGCACCCGAACCTGGTCTGCCTGCTGGAGGTGTTCCGGCGGAAGCGTCGCCTTCATCTGGTGTTTGAGTTTTGCGAACACACCGTCCTGCACGAGCTGGAGCGACATCCGGAGGTAGGTGGAGCGGTGTAGTGCAACGTGCAACAATGTTTAGAGTGTATCTGCTCATGCGGATGTGTCGTTTTGCGTGCTTGCAGGGCTGTCCAGATAATCTAACCAAGCAGATCACGTACCAAACCATCCAGGGTGTTGCCTACTGTCACAAGCAGGGTTGTCTGCACCGGGACATCAAGCCGGAAAACATCCTGCTTACGGCACAGGGGCAGGTGAAGCTGTGCGATTTCGGTTTCGCTCGAATGCTTAGTAAGTAGTGGACGTAGTACACAGTGGATGTTGTGCTGGTAACTACAGTCTTCTCTCATATCGTTCACTTGCTCTCTCGCTCTCTCTTTCTCTCTCACATGCTGCTTTGGAAATTCGTTGCCCAGGCCCTGGTGAAAATTATACAGACTACGTAGCAACGCGATGGTACCGAGCGCCGGAACTGCTGGTCGGCGACACACAGTACGGTACGCCGGTGGACGTGTGGGCCATCGGGTGTGTGTTTGCCGAGCTGGTGCGCGGTGATGCCCTCTGGCCCGGCCGCAGCGACGTCGATCAGCTCTACCTGATACGGCGCACACTCGGCGATCTACTACCTCGGCATCTGGCCATCTTCAATCAGAATGAGTTCTTCAAGGTATGTCGGCAATGCGCCATTTTCGACAGCCTTTTACATAGTACGCCTTTTTTTGTTCGCTTCTGCAGGGTATAACGCTTCCCGTGCCACCGACACTGGAAACGCTCGAAGCCAAGATGCCATCCCGTACCTTAGCCAATCCATTGATGATGGATTTTCTTAAGGTAAGTCTTCTTTTACTTTAACGTTTTGCAACACCCTAGGGACTGACGGTTCATTTCTTTGCGCCACCCAGAAATGCTTGGACAAGGATCCCGCCAAACGCTGGTCCTGCGAGCGGTTGGCCACGCACCCGTACTTCGAAGACTACATCACCAAGCAGAAGGAGATCGAGCAGACGATTACGCTCGAGCAGAAGCAGACGGGCACGCGGGAACTGAAGCCGAAGACTTCGAACACCTCGCTACCGCAACTACCCGGCACGCAGGAGTCGCGCGTCCCGCAGAAGAATCTGTTCCTGCGCTCCGATCACCACTTGCCAACCATCTAAAGCGAGGGGTGTGCATTCGAACAAGTGGGGGAAGGGGGAGTGGGGGTTTTTTCTCTCTTTTTTGTGCTGGAATTTTCTACCCGGTTCAATGCAAACGCCAACCTGTTTGCCCAGCTGCGGTGACAAACATGTCGGGGGCTTCTTCACATTACTATGTTGTGACCAGCGTAGAAGTTAACACCCTTTACTCTTAGCAGCAACATGAAGCGTTTGCGTGTCAGTTACATCTTCGTTTTGTTATGCAGCCCACTCTTTTTTGTTTCTAACTTAACAGGTTCAGCCCAACATCTCGACAGAACTGAAAAAAAACAAAGCAAAATCTAATTAAAATTATATACATGAAGTAAACTGTATCATCAATATATGAATGAAACTATAACAAAGCGGCGATTTATTTTAAATTATTTAGAAAACATCCGGGAATGGAATCACTTCTTCTCCAAACATGAGCCAACGGTAGGTTTTGTCGATTTCTTTCCTCTTTGCATGTCAAAGGGTGGCAAGGCTCGTTTTACTTAATTTTTGTATTGATTTGCCTTTATTATTTTTTAAAGTTCATATTACAATATGATAGCATTATTTACATTACATTTATTTCGCTTGCGCACACGAGCGCGCACAGAAAACACCTTTAATAATCCGACTATTTCCTTCGTTCGTTCAGCATATCGCATGTCCAATCACGGTTTTGGAGCGTCCTCAACGATCCTGAGAGCTGGAGAACCTTCATATCACGCACTCACGCCTATCTAGCTGAACAACCCAGTTGCGGTCGCGCTCGTACAAAAACAATAGCGAATATCTTAAGCCGATTGTTTCCCTACCAAGCGGTTCGATTTTATACATCTTTTTTTATTTATTTATTTTTACTCTTGTTTTACCATAATCACTTCTTTTGTTGCGCTACCTTTCCCAGGCATTGCACGCGCACACACACACCGCGCAAGTACTGCTTTCCGACTGCTCTGTGTGTAGTTTGCATTCTTACAGTCATATTTTAATTTCCGTTTATATTTTACCTTACCCTCCTTACATGTCCGAACAGTTCTGATTATGTGACCGCGTGTGTATGTGTGTGTATGTGTGCGTGTGACCATTTGCACCGAAAATGGAAAGAAAAATGTCAACACTTCGTGTGCATCGCAGGGCGCGTCCCGTCTGCACACCACACAACCAGATTAGCATAATCTTTTGCTTCAATTACAATACGCATTCGACTTTTATTTGGTCTTTCGGCAGAGGGTCCTAGCGAGGGAAAGGGAGCGGGAATGCAAATTAAAAAAAAAAAAAACAAAAACAAAACTACCATCCTATTACGAAAACTGTTTGGCTGCGCGGCAGGTCTAACACCAAACGGAAGCAACGTTTAACAAAATGCAGCAGTTTTTAAAGACACGTTAAAACAACACCACACTTGCACACAATGTAACTTAATAAACAATCGAAAGTAACTGACAAAAGCAATAGGGAGTGTAACAGGCTAACACGATCGCAGCTAAGCTTACGGGAGGAATAAGAATGCATACATTTATTATGCTTAAAAAGTCGAATATCCTGCCTAGGCTCCGTGCACCAGGCATGCGGAGGATAGACTGTCAATAGGACAGGGACATACACTTTGACTCATGCCTATCTCTCTGGACTCTAATGGAAAGCAACCGAACTCGGGGCGCGCGCTAATTAGCTCGAAACTGCAAGCGTACTGCATCAATGTGAGCGTATGTGTGTGTATGTGTGCTGGTGAATGTGGTCCTTACATCGCATGTTTTGTATTGCCTTCCGTGGGTTGTCTTTTCCACGATTCTGTCCGCCCTATTTGCATTGCGTCCATGTCTCGTTATCGTGCTGGCATTGGAAGACGATCCAGCCGGTTCGGTTGGTTGAATATCTCCCCGCAAAACAGAATGTAGAGAAGATACTACACTGTACTACTCACCTGCAGAATCGATCAAGTGTTTCTACTGCTGCTGCTGCTGCTGACTGGCCGCCGGTTCCGTTGTGCTTGTGGTGGCAAACTTTTCCAACCGTCGTCGGCGTAACTCGTTCATGGCCGCACTTTCCGGTCGTTTCAGTGTGCCCTCGCCCCCGTTTACCTCCGACGACGATTTGGACGAACCGGGGGACGCACTGTTGTCGCCCGCCCCAATCTCGTCCAGCTGATCGGGTGTGATGAGAAAAGCCTTACTGTTGCTAGGCAGCGGTTCCTTTTTCAGCTTCACCGCGAAATCCTCCTCGTCGCTGCTGATCGGGCCGAGATCTTCCAGCTTCGGTTGACTCAGTGCCGTGCTGGAATCGGCGGCCTTGCCGGAGGTACCGCTGCCGCCACTTACCCTACTGCTATCACTATCACTAACCTTACTACTGCTGCTTGGCTTATTACTGCTACCGCTGCTGCTGCTGCTCTCTGGAGCAACGGTTGCTGTGATTGATGCATCACTGGTACCGCTCGTACCCGCAGCTGCTGTAGCTGCTCCGGCCGCATCAGTTTCACCCGTGCCAGTGGGTTTCGTAGCGGTCGGATTGACCAACGGTAGATTTGGTGGCATTTGAGCTGGCGGCTGCTGTTGCAGATGGGCCACCGCTTCCGGCGGCAACCGGGCCGTTATGGCCGCGTACTGGTTCATCAGCGCAACGGATGCATCGAGCAGGGTGCGTATGTTTTGCAGATGCTTGATGCGCTCCTCCACATGGCGCCGCTCGCTGCCCTCCATTGCGCGCACCTCCTCGTCGGACAGTGTGTCCAGTGACGGCGGTACCGGCGGCAAAGGCATCGTGTACGACGGCATGCCCACGAACGGGAACGGTGGAAGAACCATGGGTGCGGGTGGAAACAGGGGCATTGCGTTCGTGCCCGTCGCCGTCAGACCTGCGGGAAATGAAAGTAAAAAAAACAAGAATGGTAAATAAAAGGTTGGTTTCCTCCCCTCAATGCCCCTACTCACCGTTCGGCAATGCAGCTCCAGCGGCAACCGCTCCAACGCCACCAGCAACACCGGCAGTACCGGCCACACTTCCGGGGACGACCGTTGGACGGCTGGCATCGTTACCGGTGGCCCCACCGGCACCATTGTTGGCATCGTTCGCGTTGTTGTTTGGCGCCGGATTCACGGCTGCAGTGGCGGCCGTAATTGGGGTGCGTAGAATATTTAACCGGCAGGTGGGGCAGGTTTGCTGCCGTTGGAACCAGGAGCGCAGACAGGCGGTGTGGAAAATGTGACCGCAGGGCAGCTTCTTCGAGTTGCTCACCATATCCTCCCGGCAGATGATGCAGATGTTGTCCGACATCTGCAGCTCCTCCGGCGTTGCGTCCGGGTAGAGCGTGTTCATGTTGCGAATGGCACGCCGCGAGAGAATCACGTCGTTAAGCGCCTTCTTGAAGTTTCTGCATGTGTGTATGTGTTTGTGTGCACGCGTATGTGTATGTGTATGTATGGTAAGAGGAGAAGATCGAGAGTAAGGGAGCATTTTTTGATAAGATAAGTTCTGGACGGTTAACATGATGATGCCATTACTTACCGCATCGTGTAGTACATCGGGCGGAAGGCAAACATGGGCAGGGTGAATATTTTAACCATCAAAATAACAAACACCACGTACAGTACGACGCGCGTAAAGCCAATGATCAGCTCGGTGTACAGCAGAAACACGGCCTTGTTCTCCCACGGCGTGTCTGAGCGCAGCTCGGCTGCGTGGAAGATGTACTTAATGGCCGTGTTAATGACCATCGTCATTAGGATCGCATACTCGAACCCAAACACGAGCTGCACCGTGACGCCTTTCGCGATGGTCGACTGGTAGGCGTACGAAATAAGCTCGTAATCGAACAGCCCCAAACAGAGCAGCAGTCCGGCCACGCGGACGTGGAACAACCATCCAATCACGGGACTGCGCTCCATCTGAAAGCGGTTGAACAGATTGAAATGTGGGAGGAAATTAGTTACATTGCAACGTTGGCTTGTTTTTTTCTCCCCTCTACTCACATAATCGACACGATCCTCTGCCAGCCAATGGAAGGACTTTAGAAACAGCAGCACGGTAAACAGTGCCACAAATTTGGGATTGAAGTCGTCCCGAAAGACGGTAAACGCTAGACAGGTTTCGGTCAGCGCGTACCAGAACCGCTCCATCAGATGCTCGAACTCGGCCGCCCGCAGCGTGCCGAGGAAGATTTTCTTCATCAGCTTGCCCAACATCAGCACCAGCACGAGCGACTGAATGTAGATGACCTATGAGAAAAAAAGAATCGATGTTACACCAAACAACTACAACAACCACAAAAAAGGCCCGACTCGCGACAGTCGAGGTCATGTGAAAACTTACGGCCATGCTCGGGTTCGACTTGGTGATGTACACGACGGACGGGTAGAACTGTTTCTTCTGATAGTACGCGTTGCCAATCACCAGCCCGGTCAGCAGCATGCTGAACACGGACAGCCCGAGCGTACGCATCTTGACGCAGTTTTCAGCCAGCTGGCTGATGGTTTCGAAGAATATGTTAATCGTGTCTACCTCGGGGACCTCCGGACCGTCCGGTGGAACGCAGTTGTCGCGCGAAGCTTCCCGGCAGGCACCCACGAACGGAGAACGGAGGAACGCTTTTACCACCACTGCACCAGCACCTGTTGTAAGCCGAAGCTCGTCCGCGAGAAAACGTCTTCACCTCTCCGCCCAGTGCACCGTGTTTCATTCGTTTTCGTTCCGTCGACTCTTCCGGTGCCAAAGTTTGCTCCCATCAAACTGGTCCGACCAGTGCGCGGCACCCACGTACGACTGTTTACCCAAATTGGAGGGTTGGCTGCGGGGGACGGCAAACGGGGTGCGTTGTGGACCTTGCGAAAAGCTGTAATTCTTGTGTTCTTTACTACACTTTTAAAGTACACGTAAACACCACTATTTTCCGAAGACCTGTCACAAACGCAACATCGCTGATTGCAACATATGTCAAAACTTCGGCCAAGGTTTCCACCAAAGTGTATGAAGATCAGGTGGTCTCATAGCCTGTTTTTTATAGCAAAAGTTGAACGTCACTTTTTGACAGCATGGGTGAAAACATTTCCCCAAACAAGCTTTCTGACGACTTCCCTAATACACAAACAATCTTAGAATCTTCGTTATTTGCACTGAAATACCTTAAAAAGCACTCAAAATATTTCTTATTGTAAGCTAAACCAAATCTGAACTAATTAAAATCCATGTTTGGATCAAAATAATGCCATCGATGAGGACACCAATTTGTACTACGTATGTGTTGCTAAGAACAAAGCGAACGGTTCCTATGGAAATTCATTTCACCCATTCTGTCAAAAGGAGCTTTTTTTGATTCCGAAATTAGTTGTCAATTTGTATGGGACGAGACCACCTGATATTCATACACTTCGGTTTCCACGCCAAGGTGGGTCTCTATTTTTCACCAGCGGAGCACAGTGGGCCAATTTGTTATTTTATGTTTGAAATATTATTTCCAGAGCAACTAAACGAGTGATAAGAAAACGAGTTAACAGGAGAATATGATCAAAAGCTGATTCATCAATCGCTTGTTAGAAAATACGTAAAACCAGACATTTTGACATTTTCACAATGAGCTGTCGGATACAAATTGAACAGCACTGTAGTTCGCAACAGCACCGTTCCCAAAACAATGCAATTCTGTCACCGCCAGCCGGCTTAAAATTGTCCAGCAGCATAGAAAATTGATAGCGCTGTTATCTAGCAGCGTCCCTCAAGCATCCCAATATAGCGACAAGTGGACAATACACTGTCTCCATTGCTATCGGAACACAGCGATCACAGGGTCACGGGTTTTGTTCAGAGCACTGTTATAATAGTCGTTCATCATGGTGCATAAACATCATGTCGCCGGATACGATGCATTCGTTGCATTCATGAAAGACTTCAACGGAAACGGCGGTGCGATCAATATTCTCTTCACCGGCGCAAAGCTCGAGAATGGTTTGAGCTGGTGTGGCGACTGTGTCGATGGTAATGGCAGTAATGGGCTGGTACAGTACGCGAACGGATGAATTAATCAACTTGTTTCTTCCCCTTTTCTGCAACAGCGGCACCATTCATTGAGAAGGCGATCGAAACGAACGCTCCGGAAAATTCGCATTTCATCTACGTCGATGTGGGCGATCGTCCAACGTGAGTATTGGAACCGGATTTTTCTCACCACCTCATTGTCATGCTGATCGTTCGACTTTCCTTTTCTTGCACCGTAGCTGGAAGGATATGAACAATCCTTTCCGCAAGGACACTAACACGCATCTGTCCGTCATTCCGACCATGATCCGGTGGAAGCAGCCGCAGCGCCTCGAAGGTGAACAGTGCGGCAAGGCCGATCTGCTGGAACTGTTCTTTTCGGAAGACGACTAAAGCGATATCGCGAAACGGGAATGACGATCGTTGAGGATTCTCTCTCTCGTGTTAAAATATGTATATTTTGTTCGCAATAAAATCGCACTCTTTTTACAGGGTTCGGCAAATTTTGTCGTGACTGTTTCCGAAATGTCCATGTGCGCGTTGCGCGTGTACGTGTGGTGCGCGCAAATACGTTGAACCCTTTTTTTAAAACTCGCTAACTAATACATGAAATTAAAATGACGCTGGCACTAATAGAACGATATTTTTTAAAAACCTGGTACGGTGTCGGAAGGGTGTCCTTCCCCATCAACGAACATTGGCCGCTCGGGTATGGGGCGTTCGGTCGGGACTGTTCTCAAACCCGGGCGCGGTACAGATCGCTAGACGGGATAGTGGGGTGGCCTTCAGAGGCGTTTGAAATCGCTCCCCGCCGTGTGGCATGCGATTGTCCCGACCTGGCGTCGCTGCCAGGATGCGTCTGGGTGAGTTGCGCAGCAATTGCTTGCGGATGTGCGGTGTCGTCATTTTGGGCGAAGCCAGCGCTGGCTTACTCCCCACGTTACCCTTTATGTTTGGCGAGAGCGACACAACATTCACGTTCGCGGCAGAAAGATGTTCGTGCATATTTTCCTGCAGCCGGCGAACGATTCGAGGGGAGCTGAGTAGCGCCTTGGAGGACAGTGTCGCTCCGGCAGACCCGAGTGCATTGGCCGTGCCGCTACCCTTGGTCGCTTGGCGGAGCTTTTCCCGCCGGTTTATCGCACCGCCGTGGGTCGACTTGGTGAACGCTCGCTTTCGGGGGGTCGATTTTCGCGGGCTGCGGTGTACGCTGCCGTGATGGTGTGCCGAGGATGAGCGTAGTTTCTGTATCTGGCGAATATGTACGCCAGATTCACGGGGCAGTCCACCGGTTGCTTCGGACGCGGCAACGGTCAGCGGCATTGCAACGGTCGCCGAACGAAATTTGGCACTCTGACGACGGTTGGCGATCGGCGTTCGCTTCCCGGGTGCACCTCCGGATAGGGAATCGTGTCCCGAGTTCGTCACCAGCCCATCGAACAGCTTTGCCTTGGCCATGACCATGCCCGCATTTTGGCTGCGAATGCGCGCAATGGATGCGCGACCGCTTTGCGCTTCCTGCAGCGGAGTAATGTGTGACTTGAGCAGACTGGCCGAGTCGGGCTGCCGTACCGCGCTACCCGGCGTGCGTGGCGGAAGTTTCGGTGTCCGAGCGGGTGTTTTTATGCGCGGCGGAACCACCGGCGGCAGCATCGGCGTCTTGATACCCTGCGTATTGATGTCGATTCGCGTCACGAAAGGTGTTGGGGTGCAGAAAGCGTTCTGCTGCTGCTTTGAAGCGGATCGTAACGATGCCCGGCGAGAGGTTTGCTCTGGCGTCTTAAAGTAATCTTCCATCAGCACCTTACAGGGTGTGAGAAATTCGGCCGTTGTATCCATTACACTTGACGCATTATCGTCGGTGACGTTGTGCGTCTCGAAGTAGCTTTCCGCATTGACCCATTTTTCTTCCTTCTCTTCGTCCGTGTAGTTTCCTCCGCCCATACTGGTCGTCAAGCTGGTCCTAAGTGGTGTGGTGGTTTGTTTTTCCGTCGCCCTCACAGCCGGCTCCAAATCTGCGCCGGGCGTAACCGTCGTCGTAGATGAGTCAGGGGCCTTCAGGCCAGTCTGGACTGTGTTCGGACGGCCACGCCTCAAGCCGCCCGGCTTGGTGTAGAACGATAGATCCACCGTTGCGCCGTTCGCTACTGCGGCGGAAAAGTCTTTCGTGCCGTTGCCAATGTGCCACGATTGGTTGCGCGACAATCGTACCGCTTCCTGGCTGCGTCGACGAATGGTGCCAATTTTTCTTGCGCTCGGCGATCGAATCACCTTATGTTCGCCGCTCCGCCTGATTTTCAGCTCACGACTGAGTCGTTTCGCCAGCTGATCCGTCGTGGCGCAGGTCGCTTCGATCGGTTCCGTCTGCTCCAACGTTTGCCGATACTTGTCCTCGACATTGTCCAGCAGCACGTCTTCCCGCCCGACCAGTGCAGTGAATTCCTTCGACAGCTTCGTCTCAATATCCGACATCCGCTTTTTGATCGCTTCATACTCGCTGCGTCGGATCTTGAGGAAGTCCTCGCCGTCGGCTTCACCTTCCGCTGTCACCTCTACCAGCTCGCCGTTTATGTTGTTCATCGTGGTGGAGAGTGGGTCCACACTGACCAGGCAGGGCATGGACACTACCGGAGACATGCGACCACCCGCAAGCAGCAGCGATTTCCGCCTCGATTCCGAATCGAACTCATCCTCAGTCTTAGCTCCCGAATCACCGTCTGCTTTGCTATCCGTCTCCGGCGCTTTGTTGCGGTTGTGCTTTTTGCGGCCCCACGGTGCACCAACTACGCTCCAACGCCGTTCCATTGGTTTGCCCTCGGCAATCGACGGTATTGACCCGCTCGGCAGCAAACGTTGTACCACTTTGCTCGGTTTCTTACTACCTCCGAGACTTAATCGGCTTTTTTTCGGTTCCCTAAAAGATATTAAATGTTATTAAAGGTATGGAACGAAACGGATAAGCTTTTAGAACACATTGAAACTCACTTAACAACGAGAGGAGTGCAGGGTAGTAGATCATGATTATCCGGCAACATGGAGGTCACTTCCTTTCTGTTAAGACGAACACAATGAGCAATTAGGCAAAAGGTTCCGGGTTCAATCACACATAGACAATCCTATACTTACTTCTTTTTCGCACTGAACGCGTTACCCTCCGTTACCTTTCGTTTCTTTGCCGATTTACTCAAACAGGGCGTGCCAATCGTTAGAGTTGGATCATTTTCACACTTTTCATCCGTTTTGTCCAAATTCTCCGACGACCCGATCGCACTTACCATCTTCTTGAACCCATTGAACATGCGGGTCAGCGAGCCGCTGCGGCGCTTTTTCTTCTTTTTGTCCGTCACATTGCTCATCAGCATGCTCGCGTTGCTGCCGATGTCGTCTTTCAGCTGGCCCAGTATGGCTTCCGGAATCAGTCCAATCTGCTGGGAATGTTCGATCAGCAGTTGCAGCACCCGGACGTGGCTGTTAAATCGCTGCTGAATCGATTCCGTTATCGGCATGATGCTTGGCGTTAAAATTAGGGCCAAGTTTTCCGTCGTCATCTTGTTCTTATCGGCATGCATCGACACCGTATGCAGAAACTGCATGAAGTAGGCTAGCGTGTTGAGCGTCAGCGGTGGCAAAAGCAAACAGGTCATCATGAGCTTGTGCACTTTGTCGTCGTTGCCACCTCCGATTAGACACCGGATCAGGGCTTCCTGCACGTTTCCGCATGGTAGCAGCGCTTCGGGCAGATCGCGAAAGAACGTCTTGATGATGTTAGCGACGTCAATGACGTGATGCGATTTGCCCAACGGAATGCCGGACTCCAAACCCGCCTGAAATAACACAACATCACCAAAAAAAGGTCAGATTGATAGAAAATCAGCGACAGGCAATCGGTTACCTTGATCTGTTGCTGGCGTTTGTTAGAACCGGCCTTCCGAAAGAGCCCTTCCGTGTCTACATTTTCCAGAATCAACTGACAAGCGTTCGACACAAACAGCGGTATCTGCACTATGCCGCCGCTAGCAAGCAGCACATCGGTTAACTCTAGCGCATGCAAAGGCGTTTTGAAGATTCTTTTCGATTTCGCTTTATCCTGTAACGACAAATTACCGTTCAATCAAAGCACTCGTGCACTGTGGTGCGGATTTACGGCCCACTACACTTCTGGGGAAAAACGCTTCATGGTGTAATTCAACACCACCACCCTACCTGGGACGCTTTGGAGTTTTTTTCCTTGCGATACTTGATTCCACTTTTACGCAACTCTTCCAGCAACACTGTATACAGTTCGTCTTTGCTTTCCAGGTCGTTTATTAACACTCTCGAAGCTGGAATGGCCATTATCGGTAGTTGGATTTTTACACTAACTAGCAGCGGCACGAACGCATCATCGACGCGGTGTCTGTGTTTTGGAGCGCGGATTTGTTCGTTGCTTTTGAATTACGTTCGCCTGCCGCTACGTTTGAAGGCTGTCAAAGTGAGACGTCAGACGGTTTCTTCGGGCAGGGTTCGTATACACTTTATTTGTTGGGAACAATATTGCCATGTGATTAATGTTTATTTTGAACAATCCACAAAAAGATCAATAAACTGAAGCTTAATACATGGAAAGAATTATTTATAAAGTATTAAAAATATGTGGTTAAAAAAAAAACAACAATTTATTATTCTGTACTTGATTCGAAATTATTTATTTTAGTAACATTCCTTTACGTAAATGTGCTGCCGTATTCACTAGCCCTGCCACAAAATTTCCTGTCGTACGTGACAGCTCTGCATCTCCTGGAGGTAAACATCGTGCTCTCGAAGGAATTTTGCCGAGCCATTTTCGTGTGTCCTTGTTGCCACCGTTTTCGCCAATAGAAAAGGATAATTTGGCTGCGTGCGCTTTCCCCCCGCCGGAAACAGTGACCCGGAGTGTTCGTTGATCGTAAGTGAGCCACTTGTGCCACAGCGAGGTAAGTGTAAACAAACGAATGTTGTTGTGATTGTGCTCCTACGCCATACCCTTCCCGGCGGTACCGTGGTCGCGCGCTGCGTGTGCATTGTGGTGGGAAGTGGGATGGAACAGAGATGGCATCGGTAACGACGCAGTAAGCTGTATGATTTTTCTTCCTTATGTTGGTTGGAACAGTTTCCCAAACCCCGAAGCACACAGCTCGAAGCATCCCGCCCTTGAGAAGCATCGTAGACAGTAACAGCCCGTGGATGCGCTTGCACGAGGATAACCAAGGACGGAAGCCAAGCACCGCCGAGTGGTACGATATGAGCGACGATGATCGGGACATTGACATAGAGAGCGATGTAAGTGAAGCGTTTAAAGCGAGATGGATGGATGTGTGGTTTGTAATTTTATTAACAATCGTATTCTTCTCCCTCTCCCCGCCACCAAAACAGGATGGTGATGATTCGGACAACACCAAATCCCAATCGCGTTCCGGTGCTGGGAGCCATCTTTACTCACAGGTAGTTGTAGAATTGCCTTTCCCCCTTCCGGGTACATCTTTTCACGCTGACGTTCTGTTTATTATTGCAGGCCGAAAAGCGCGCTCACCACAATGCCCTTGAGCGGAAGAGGCGCGATCACATCAAGGACAGTTTCACCTCACTGCGCGACTCCGTACCGTCGCTGCAGGGCGAGAAGGTAAGCAGAGAAGTGCGTGCCCGCCCTCCACCAAAACGGAGGGCTAATCATGCTAACACGTTTCGATGTTCGATGCACACTCGTTCACAGGCCAGCCGCGCCCAGATACTGAAGAAAGCGGCCGAATACATCCAGTTCATGCGACGGAAGAACAACTCACACCAGCAAGACATTGACGATCTGCGGCGGCAAAACAATATGCTCGAATCGCAAAGTAAGTAAGCGGCATTTGCACACACGAAGCAGACCCGTGCCGAATCATCCGGGTCTGGACCTAACCCCGGGGTGGGTTGGGTTTTGCAATTAATATTAATGTCTGGTTCGTTGGCCGTCCCAATCCCCCCCTTCCCTCGATCGGCTCATCCATATTGACATACGAGCCGTGGGCCGCGGGAGTTGCAATGCGGGACATTAAAAAACGCCTCTCGACGCCATTAGCCGAACCCCAGCCGGGAGAACACATGTACTAATGTAAAATTTATAATCTGCTTTGCTTTCCGCCCATTACCCGTACACCAACTGCAGTCCGCCACCTGGAGCAGGCACGGGCGTCCGGTAACTTTATTGACGGTGCTGATCTTGGGCTTGCGTTCCAGGACGGATCGCGCGGTTCCGACAGCTCCGACATTGACGAGGTTCCTACCAACAACAACAACGGGCTCGGTGCGCGGCGAAACAAGAAGATGAAAACGAATGCGAACTATTAGAGAGAGCGAGAGAGACCGTCTGGCCAGAGTGGGCGGAATTTGGTAACATTTTTTCTTATGGTTTCTTTTCTTTTGCTCGTTTTTTTTTGCTAAGTAACGGCACAATCATCGGCGTTACTTCGCGTACGTGGTAGCTTGTAGAGTTTGCTTTAAGGTTACATTTACATATTATTTTAGCTTTCGAAACAGCTCGATTTGCTCTTCCGTACAGTTCTGTTTCCGTACAAAGATTCTAACGAATTGAACTTTTTCTTTCATTGATGTAAATTAATTATTTGTTTATAATACCGGGAACAATCTGGTAAACACACCACACCACGGAACAACACTTGCAAATTTGATGACTGTATGCATGAAAAACACAATGGGTTACGCTTGAGTAATGGCAGTCGAAGAAAAACAAAAACATATATAATATTAAATTGTAGGAAAAGTGTCATTATTGTGCATAATCGAGAGAAGAGATACAATAAAACTATATTTAGCATTTCAATAAAACGTGACATGATGTGCTGTAGGGTTTCGTTGGAACCGGGAGCGTAGTATGTACTATCTTAAGTCAATAGGATTCTCTAAATAGCACGCCCAAGATATGAACACTGCAGCTGATGGTTGGTAGCTGTGTAAGGGCAGCTAAACCAGTAAAACATTACGATAACTTACCTTGGCGTACAGCTGCTCCTAACGTAAGCATGGAAGCATTCATGATAGAGATGAATCATACACACTATGCACTATGTAAATGATGGTTGGCGACGGTGTCAACTGCTTTGCGCAACGGCCGTAACGACGGTTGGCGCGCATCAATCCAATGACTCTCAGCAGAGCAGTTACCAATGGACTGGCGTGCGATGTCAACAAGAGGAGTATGTGCTCCCCGCTGTAGGAGACGCACCGGTTACTACTGCTCCACACACCACACATCACGAAATTGCAGAAAAAGAAGGAATAAAATATGCTACGCCAACTCCGTAAATGATGGGGAGCACACGCGTGCTTTGTTGGCTGCAAACCATCTAAACTGCCGTAGTCGGGCTGCTCGTTTTTTTATCATTGATAACACCAAGCCCCAGACACGGGGCACATATTGACAGTCGCTCGAACGATTTTATGGCGAGTGTCGTAAAGAGTGGAAAATTACTTCCCGCTCATGGGAACAATGGGAAGGTTAGATGAGCTGCTGCTCTAAAATGTTAGCGCACACACGCCACCGAGCAGCCGACGGGTGCTAACGCCGTCCGCCGAGATTGTGCTTCCTTGCTGAGCTGAAGTGGCGGAACTTTCACTGCAGGCCCGTCAGTCGCACCGTCGTTGTTTGTGTGAAGTTTAGTGTGATTAGTGTGTAAAACTCTGCTGAGAATTTGAGTGATTATACAACAGAATCACCTGTACAGAGTGTGATTTGTACCTGGGCGATCACTTAGCATGAGCAGCAATTAACACCTCTCTACAGTGTGCAAAAACGGTTTGCCGTTGATTTGTTCCTTCAATTACGTGATAGTCAATTACCCTTCCGATCGGTTTGCTCATTAGCTGTGGTGATTCAATCATACCGAAGTGCTGAGACTCACCCTACTCGATCGATCGGCAACCAGTTGCGGAAAGACACGATGGATACCGAGCGGCAGTGTGCATCGGAACAGTCAACCGAAAGCAAACCGGAAGGCAAGGCACGTGGTGCGGACATAAATTATGGCATCGACGACAATCCGCCGTGGTACTTCTGCATCATGATGGCGCTACAGGTGCGTAGTATTGTGGCAGGGCACACGGTAGCAAGCTGATGAAGTGCTGGAGTGCTGGTCAACACGAGATTGTGCATTGTGTTGGAGATTGTTTCGAGTTCGAGCGTATTGTTTGATTGGCCGTTGGGGGGGTTTTGATTGACTTGAAGCACAATTATTCAATTAATTGATTGATACGCACACAAGTTGGAACATGAGCAGCGCCTTTTAATGGCTGTTGTATATGTGTGTGTGTGCGTGTGAGTGTGTGTCGGAGTGTCAGGAATGTGGAACACAGAACAAATATCTTCATTTATCAGATCTGATTCCAATTTCGACTGCTCCAACCATTCCGACCTTCCTATTCGTACCATTCGATCCGGCCGTTCCAATCGTTCCGCGGTTCCAACAGATCCGTTCCAACCATTCCAACCTTTGCAAGCGTTCTAGATCGTTCTGATTGAGGAACGGAACGAACCTATCGCACCTATTCCACGGCTTCGGAACCGGCATCTTTCGTTTGTAGGCGCTTGTCGGATGCATCGTAGGCATCGAATCCTTCGGGCCCGGTTAGAGTTGTCGAAACTTTTTAAACTAGGGGGTTTGACTTCAATGACCTACCGACTACGCTTTGAGAGCGGCTGCAGCGGAACTGTGAGTTTGAATTAGCATTCATTCATTTATTCATTATCCGGCGCTACAACCGCTTTGCAGTTGTCACGGTTTCGCGCCTTCGGCTGCCAGTCCGTTATCCCGGCCTTAATGGAGAAACGCCTTCGCGCCATCTTGCCACCTCAATTTGGGCCTACCATGCCTCCTCTGGCCTTTTGGACGGCTTATAAAGACTTTACCGGAGCCTGTGCGAGTTGGATACGCTGCACCACAGTGAAGTCGCCGTACATCTCGTATAGCTCGTCGTTTTAACGGCTCCTCCATTGTCCTTCCACACATACGGGGCCAAGTATCCTTCTGAGCATCTTCCTCTCGAACGCGGCTAAGAGGGTTTCGTCAGATTTGGACAGTGTCCATGTCTCAGAGGCGTATGTGAGTACCGGTACGAACTGGGTACTAAATAGTTCCAGCTTCGTCCGTCGCGACAGGTTCTTTGAGGTGAATTCCTTTCTCAGCCTGTAGAATGACCGGTTGGCAGCTAGCATCCTTGCGCACAACTCAACTACCATGGTATTGTCGTTGCTGACCTTTGACCCGAGATAGGTGAATTCTCGGACGACTTCAAAAGTGCGTTCACCTATCATTCAACAATTCGCTTTTATCAATTTATGATATCGATCGTAGATAGTGAACATCAACGTTTAACTCGTGCAGAACGATGTAGTCTCTTCCAGCTTACTAAGCTTCAGTTCAGAGGAAGATCATGCCATGCGAATGATACATCTCTCTCTCTCCGTATTTCCCACTCTCCGTAGCACTATCTAACGATGATTGGGGCAATCGTTTCGATTCCGTTCATTCTGACGCCCGCCCTGTGCATGAGGGATGAAGATCCGGCCCGCGGTACGATCATTTCCACCATGATCTTCGTCACCGGGCTGATCACGTACCTGCAGGCAACGTGGGGCTGCCGATTGCCCCTCGTCCAGGGCGGCACAATCTCGTTTCTCGTGCCGACGCTCGCCATCCTGAACCTGCCCCAGTGGAAGTGTCCACCGGCCGACGCAATCGACGCGATGACCGACACCGACCGCACCGAGCTGTGGCAGGTGCGGATGCGCGAGCTGTCCGGTGCGATTGCCGTGGCGGCCGTGACACAGCTCGTGCTCGGATTCAGCGGGCTGGTGGGGAAGCTGCTGCGCATCATCACCCCACTGACGATCGTCCCCACGGTGGCGCTGGTTGGTATAACGCTCTTCCAGCATGCCAGTGAAACGGCCTCCAAGCAGTGGGGCATCGCCGTCGGCACGACCGCCATGCTGACGCTGTTCTCGCAGGTCATGGGCGAGGTGCCGTTCCCGGGCATTGCCTACCGCAAGGGGCACGGTTTGCGCGTGGTCTGGTTCCCGCTGTTCAAGCTGTTTCCCGTGCTGCTCACGATCGCCATCATGTGGACGGTGTGCGGCGTGCTGACGGCGACGGGCGTCTTCCCCGAGGGGCACCCGGCCCGTACCGATGTGCGGTTGCGCGTGCTGCAGGACGCGGAATGGTTTCGCGTGCCGTACCCGGGCCAGTTCGGGCTGCCGACCGTGTCACTGGCGGGCGTGCTGGGCATGCTGGCCGGCGTGCTGGCCTGCACGGTCGAATCGATCAGCTACTATCCGACGATAGCGCAGATGTGTGCGGCGCCACCGCCACCCCTGCACGCCATCAACCGGGGCATCGGCATCGAGGGGCTCGGCACGATGCTGGCGGGGCTGTGGGGCTCCGGCAACGGGACCAACACGTTCGGCGAGAACGTCGGTGCGATCGGCGTGACGAAGGTGGGCAGCCGGCGGGTCATACAGTGGGCCGCCCTCATCATGGTGCTGCAGGGCGTGCTGAATAAGTTCGGAGCTGCGTTCATCATGATCCCGGATCCGGTGGTCGGTGGCATCTTTTGCGTCATGTTCGGCATGATCACGGCGTTCGGGCTGGCCGCACTGCAGTACGTCGATCTGCGCTCCTCGCGCAATCTGTACATACTGGGCGTGTCGTTCTTCTTCCCGCTCGTGCTGTGCCTGTGGCTGCAGGAGCATCCGGGCGCGATCCAGACGGGCAATCAGACGGTCGACTCCACGCTCTCGGTACTGCTCGGCACGACCATCCTCGTCGGGGGTGTGCTTGGCTGTGTGCTGGATAATCTGATACCCGGCACGCCGGAGGAGCGTGGCCTTGTCGCTTGGTCGAAGGAGATGGCCCTCGAGACGGCGCAGGACAACGATGACTTGCCGGCGGGTGATCTCGCGTGGGAGAAAAGCACGTTCGATTTCCCTTATGGTATGCAGCTAATGAGAAGGTAAGCTTGGGCAGGGTCAGGAGAGATATCGTGTGGGAATTGGAAGGCTTTAAAGTTATCGGTTTTTTTTTAATTATTGGTCATTTGCAGATGGAAGTGGACCCGTTACGTACCGTTCCTGCCGACGTACAGAATGAAGCTCTGAGTGGGGACATACACACAGGTCAAAGGTCGAGTCCTTTTCTCGGACACGCCGCCCTGCAGACCCACTTAAACGCCGTTGCGATGTATGGAATTTGGCATGGCATGCCACGCATCCAGACGGGTTGATTCGCAACTGAAATCGCCGCCTCTGTTCCGCCACGGGACGGCTCACGGTAGTGGAATATAGAAATGAAGTTGAATTAAAGAAAAAAAGACAAAACGACACAAACAAAAACTAAGCAATCCGGTCATCAATTGTAGCAATGGTGTTGTTTGCTGCACCGTGGCTCATTCCATCAATCTAGTTTATTGATAAACTCACAATACTGTGCTACCAATATTTAATGGCATACCAGATGGCATACGCGATGGTATTTGGGGCTTCCTGCTGCACCGGGGCCCGATCGCATTCCAAACTCCGCCATCCCCAAAATGGGGTTCTTCCTGATCGCCCGACAGTACAGCTGGAAGACAGCAGCGCAGTCATGGCAACGGTGCTTCTACCCCGCCCTCGATACACGTGTTCTGTTGCTGCACACACCGCGGGCAACGGTGCAACAATTATTGCTAGTTTTTTTTGGGGGGGTGATTATTTTTTGTTTGTTTTTCTTTGCTGTGGGTTTGGTTGTTTTTTTTTCATTCGTTTCTACTCCGTCTAGTTTTGGCATCCAATAATTTGCTAAAATAACCGCGCGTACTGGTTGTTTGCTACCATTGGTTTGGTTGATGGCTTTTAAAAACTCTGCCCTGTTCCTACCGTCCCTTTCCTTGTTCTCTATCACGCGTTCTGTCGTTGCCTTTCTGTTGTGTTGATAACGGACTGAATTCAAACTGATAAATCTGTCCCGCGCACAACAAACATCCAAAAACATGATAATTATTCGCCCCTTTCT
Organism: Anopheles bwambae; assembly: GCA_007018985.1. Classification (NCBI taxonomy): domain Eukaryota; kingdom Metazoa; phylum Arthropoda; class Insecta; order Diptera; family Culicidae; genus Anopheles; species Anopheles bwambae. Next base: position 9,606 of record SIXB01002393.1, on the reverse strand, counting down.
TCACATCACAGTACATTCTGCAACAAAACTACACACGGCGAAGTTTTTTTTCTTCTTCTTTCAAACCGCCAAACCGATTAGTCGTTAACTGTCTGCTTCAACTGTACAATCCTGCATTGCCTGTTTTATTGCCGTTCGCCTCGGAGATAACACTGGGTCGATAAGTCTCTCGGCCACTCTGCTTTAACGCAAACGCGCGCGCTCTGAGCGTGTCGTAATCGCTTTGTTTAGTTTTGATTTGTTTGTTTTTTAAATACAATTGACATAAAATTGTAAAAATAGTGTATAACAACGTATCTGCTAGCACACAAACAGACACACCGTATCTTCCCAATGCTTTTTTCCCGCTCTTTGCTACCCGCACCGTGCTGGTTTTATTGTGAACACCTGCTTGAAGCGTGTTCCGATTTTGATTAATTTGCTAATTTAAATTAAAAAAAAAACACAAACCGAGGTCGACAATTTGGGAGAGTATCCCGATTCCCCCCATTTGCCCCGGCTGCTTAAAATTCGATTCGATGGCACACACATTTTTAACAGCTCTCTTCGATTTTTCCCCGTCTCAGTTCCGTGCGACTATTGCTTCTGATTTTCTGTCCCATACACGTGTCTACCCTGATCTTGTACCCGCACTAACGAAGCTGCTCATAACAATAATCCTTCCCGTAAGAGTGTGTGTATGCGTGAGAGAAAATCCCGACCAGGCGACGGGCTCAGATCGTGACGCAAAGGATGATCACCACACCACGTGGCGGTGATGCGCAGAGTCTGTGAGCGAACGCGAGCGGGATTTTCTGCTTCACTGTTTTAGTGTGTGGTTTTTGCTACACTTTAATCCCCCGAAAGGTGCGGATGTACCCCCGGAAAATGGAAACCGAAAAAATAATACAGCGTAGAGATGCAAGAAACGGTGGCGGCATGATCGATGCTCCATGGAGACGCATGGTGATCGCATGGTGTTCCACGGTTCTTTCTTCGGTTCTGCTCTTGAGCCCTGATGGTCTGCCGGTGGGGTGAGTCAGTGGTGATACCGTCACGGTAACATTAGTGCCCTTCTTACTCCACGGAAGCTTCGGATCACCGGAATTGTACTGCTCCCAATAAGGAGACACTCACACAGACACACAATTTGTGTGAAATGGAGCATGAGGATCGGATAAAAACCCATTTGTTTAAATATACACGTTAAAAGTCTCCGGTTCAAATGGTGTTACATTATTACTGCTCTTTCTCTCTCTCATTTTCTCTCCTTTTCACTCGCTATCTTTCTTCTTACAAGAAGTTTGTATCCCTTTTACATAACGCTATTCGTGTTTGTTCAACGTTTGGCGGGTTTTGGCGGGTTTGGCATTCTCTGCTGTAACAATTCACTAACGCGTATGCGTGTATGTTTTTTTTGGCCTAAATGCAATGGTTTCTAGTCTATAACGTTCATCTAAAATAACCAGTAAAGTTTATCGATGCTTGCTATTTTTCTTGCTGGTTTGGTTTTTTGGTTTCTTCTTTTGGTTGGTTGCAAGCCACGATCACACACACACACATATACCCATTTATATATATTCCATTGGAGCGCTGGAGAAGTAAAGTGGCACCACCCCGGCTAAGGAAGGATCTACACTAATTGGTATATATGTGTTGCTGTTGCGACAACTGTTTGAATCCTTTCACCCATTCCCTCCCACTACGCTTTATGCATTGTCGGTTGATTTGGACGTAGACGAGGTCCGTGTGCGATAGTTTCTGTTGGCAGGGGAAGGAATGAGGAGAAAAAGAACCAAAATCAAGATTAGAACATTGGATTGCGTTTACGGTACAGTTAGTAAAGTGTTTGTTGCGATTGTTTGCAGTCGCTCGGATCTTTCCAGCTCGAACGATGGCAGAGCAGTAATGCCATGCAGTGCTTTGTGTGGCCCCTCCTCCTACCTTACCTAGGGCGACCAGCAACGGCAGCAAAACAGAAGGAGAAAAAGAAGGGAAACGAAGGAAAGCGCCAGCGGCAGCAGACGGTCTGCGCCGGAGGCTAGCCTTAGGCAAGCTTCAGGCTCATCATGAAGCTTCGATAGAGGGTGGAACGATGGCGGGATGGGCTGGCGGTGGTGCGTTACCAGCGGGCGTTCGTGCGTTGGCGTTGGGGCGCGGGGTCCGGGGAACCACCGGTTGGGGTTGTAACCCGGAGCAAGAGGGAATAGAGTCGGCCTTTGATTAGTTGCAGTGCTTTGCTAAGGATAGTGGCGTGGTTAAAGAGCAAGGATAATTACGGTCTCACTATTTCCGTTACAAAAATAAACAAGAAGCAACAAGAAGAAAACGTGGAGGGGGAGTGTAAGAGACAAATGGGACCAGAACAATGACGGTTACAAACATCAGAACCATGGGAAACACCTCAACGAACAATACACTGTTACCATTTGTGTGTAAAAAGTATGGAAATGGTTGGAATTGGGAAACAGACAAGCATGTGAGAAACTGTCGAGGAGTTTATCATGCCGATTGGAAAACACGCATACATAGTTAAGAGACTAATAGCGTTCCACCACGTAAATAAATTTCAACTACAGTTCCGCCCAAAAGTATGCAATTCGCAAAGCGTCACGCCTACAGGTATGCAATTTGCCGCGCCATGTTACCTATTTGACACAGTATGCATGTTTCTCTTTTCAAAACACACATCCAACAAACACACGCACACACACACTCTCGCATCCAAGTAGCTAAGTGTATTTACTTACTTGGTCAGTGTACCACTATCGTACCGGCCGGTGTAACGTCCCGCATCGCGCAGCGCCGTCGGAGTGAGCAGCGAGCTGCTTCTTGTCTCGTACGGCCGGATGGTGCGGGATGCTGCCGTGGAGGTGGTGGTGTTGCTGCTTCCGCCGCCGCCGCCGCCGCTTCCATAGTTATCCGACGCGGACAGTGTGTTGGTGGAGGAGGACGACCCAGTCGTGGCCAGATTGCCGTAGCTCGCCGACCCATCCCGGGGCCCCTGGTGGTGGTCCTTGAGCAGATCTAGCGCAATCGATGAAGAGGATGAAGCGATGTTAGACGATCCGTACCCGGCGGCCACAAACGAGGACCGACGTCGCGGTGCGTACGTTCCGTACGGCGACGGCACGGCCGTACTCTCGTAGTAGGTGTTGCGTGTGTATTTGTGATTGCTGGTAGTGTTGTTGCTACTGTTGTTGTTGTTGTTCAGTAGGTTGGTGTAGGTTAAACCGTCGGTCAGGGAATCACCGTCGTCGGTGGTTAGTAGCCGCGACCCGGTACGGGACAGTCCCGCCAGCGTAGACTGTTGTTGTTGTTGTTGGGGATGGTGGTGGTGGTGATGGTGGTGATGGTGGTAGTGTGGTGGCTGTTGGTGCTGTTGATAGTCGCCGGCCACCACGTCCAGGCTGCTCTGGCGCAGCCGGGCCGCGCTTCGGTTCGTCTTCACGCCGAGGTTCACCATCGTCGCATACCCCCGATGCTCGGTACGGCCGACCGTCGCGTAGCCCGCCGTGTCGTACTTACCCACACCGACACCGTAGGACGACGACTCCTTGCCCGGGCGGTTCAGAATGTAGGAGGAGGAGCCGCCGCGCGACAGGGACTTTTCGCGCACCGCCGCAGTGCCACTGCCCGCCCCGTAGTACCCGTAGCTGGCGCTGTCCTTGGCGTGGCCGGCGGCCGTAATGTTGCTACCGCTGCCGAGCCCGCCCCCCAGACTGCTGGCGGAGGCCCGCTTGGCCGGCTTCTTCGTGTCGTTGAACCGGGTGTAGAAGCTCTTGCGCCGGATGCGCTCGATGACGCTCTCCGCGTCCGGATCTACTGGGGAGGAGACAGAGTGTAGTAGTGGTTGGTTCGGGGTTAGTAGCCGCACCGAGGAGTGGCGCCGGGACGCGGGCGACACGGACGAGGAGTGGAGCGGGTGACCACCACCCATCCCGGTGCCGTCGCCGTGCCCCATCAGCTCGTCCGAGCAGACCGACCAGCTGTCGAAGTACAGTTCGCGCTCCTCCGACGGCGATAGGAACGTGCTGGAGGAGTTGTCGTCGTACGGGCTACTTCGCGAACCAGACGAGTAGTTGGTAATGCTATCGTACGACGGTGTCAGTGTGCTGTAGTGATGGGAGAGGCTGTTGTTGTTGTTGATGTTGTTGCTATACCCGCACGGCGAGGTGGCCGCCGTCCCGGCCGCCATTTCGCTGGGGAGTGGGGGCGGATAGCTGTAGTTGTTATTGCCACCGGCAGGTGCCGCCGCCTGTGCCATGCCGCTACTAGTGTTGTTGTTGTTGTTGTTGTGTACGCTACCGTTTGCAGTGTGGTTGGTGTGACTGGAGGGGATCTTAGTAGTGCAAGCGCTTAAGCTAGTTTTGCTAGGGTTGTTGATGTAGTTGTTGTTGTGGTTACTATGGTGACCATGGGGTAGTAGCGGTTGCTGTGTCGGGATGTTACTGAGATGAATGCTGTTGGCCTGCTGCAGGCGCTTCAACTTTTCCGTCGCGGAGTGTACGGCCTGCTCCAGGTCGATCGTAAGCGCCCGGGCCCGGCCCCTCCGGTCCGTGTCTTGCGGTGGAGGAGGCCGCTGCACGTGCATACTGCACACGCCACCACTACTACCCGTCCTGGTGGTGCTGGTTTGCGCGTGCGTCAGACACGCTTCCGGCGCTCCGTTGGCGACGCCATTGTTGTTACTAGTAGCCGCGGTAGTGGCACTGCTGCTGCCATTGCTGCTGCTGCCTCCGGTATCGGTGGTAGCGGTGGTGGTGGTAGTGCTGCTGCCGCCAGTGCCCACCGCATCGCAACCGGGACAGCCGTACTTGACCGGTATCTGCGACTGGTGCGGACCGGGCTGTGGCATCACCTTAAACTTACGCTGCTCGAAATCACCTCCACCGTCCAGAGCGTCACCACCGTTCGCTAGCAGACCGTCGAGCTGGTGCGCCAGCACGGTGTCGCTTCTTGCCCCACCGTACGGCTTTTTGCGCGACAACGAGGGCAGCAGCGAGTTGGTGTTGCGCATCCGGGCCTGACCCGTCTCGATCGGCTGCTGCATCATCAGGTCGGGCATCGTCACCGTCGGGTGGTCGCCGTCGTCCATCGCCGTTCGGCCCCCCATCAGGATGTGGCTAGATGACTTGGTATTAAGAAGACGGTGATGATGGTGGTTATTGCGTGAATCTTTCTCAATTTTCTTGAACAGCCCCAGTACCTTGGTGACGCCGCAGCGATTGAACGTGCCCGGCATCTCCTCCACGCTGACGGCGCGCTTGATCAGCTTCGACTCGGTTACCTCCGGCAGCTTCGGTCCGGCGGACAGCTCGCGCAAATTCCTGATCACCGTGTCGATGCGTGACTTGCGGGCCGCTCCTCCGGTGGCACTCTTCGCGATGGTGCTGGAGCTGCCATCGGGTGGCGTCTTGTCCTCGGTGGTGCCCGCCGCTTTGCCGCCCTTCTTTTTATCCTTCTTGGGCGCGTTGGCCGTCTCGGTCGGTTTGCCTACCAGCACGTCCGGCGTAACGCCGTCCACGATCTGCGTAGTGCCGGGCACCATCACCGGGACGGCCGTATCGGGCAGGGTTTCTCCTGATGTGGTGGAGCTCGTCGTGGCGGAGGCTGCTGCCGCTGCTGCCGCTGCTTTCTTTTCCTTGCTGCTCTTGCTGGTGTCGCGGAACTTTTCAAACCGCTGCCCGATGCTGGCCAGAAAGCCCTGCTTTGGTTTCTTTTCGGGTGATTTTGATTTCTCCTTTGATTGCTTCTCGCTGGCATCTGCTGCCGTTCCCGCCGTACCCTGCTCCTTGATGGTAACGGTTTTGCCGACCGTTTCTTTGGTAGTTTTCACCGGTCCGGCGGCTCCATCGGCCGGCATCGTGGTGGTGGTAATGACCACCTTCCCGTTGGCATCGGTCGTTTTGGTAACCTTCTTCACGATGCGGATAACTTTCTTCACCTTCTTGGGCGGACTGGTGGCGGTCGATGGTCCGTCCACCTCTTGCACCGGAGCACCCAGCGTTCCGTTGGTGGCAGGTTCGGCTTTTGACGTTGGTGGCGGCTTCTGCTCACTGGCAGCATCCCGCTCACTACTGGCGGGGGATTTAAGCAGCTTCAGTTCCTTCGGTGGCGTTAGCTTGGAAGAGGGGAAACTCTTTGGGCGTGCCAGTTTACTCGCCGCCGTACTCACACTCGCTGCGCCGTTCACAACCGCCGTTTGGGTCGTTTGGGTCTCGGTCGAGGGATCTTGCGTCACGTTTGCAGGGGAAGTTGCAGCATTAGCACCTGCTTTCCCATTCACCTCAAGCGCAATGTCACCACCCACGGACAGCTTGGCAACTTCTTGTCCCGGCTCCTTGTAGGGATAAGACTTGGGGCGCATTAGTTTGGATTCCTTTTTAACCACTGGCACAGAGGGGTTGGAGCCTTCCGACGCGTCCGTTGGAGTTGAGTCCACTTTCTTCACCTTCTTCACCACCGACGTGGTGGCGGCAGCTTCACCGTCACCTCCCGCTGTTGTGACTCCATTTTCCGCCCCTGTCGTTGTCTTCTTCACTACCTTGACCTTCTTTACCTTTACGATCTTTTTCGTTGGACCTGCTGCAGCTGCCGATTCTGTTGCAACAGTGCCGGAAGTACCTTTCGTTTCGCTAGGTTCGTTTGTCGCCTGGACGGCAACAGCTTTCCCATCCTGCTTTCCCTCACACTCTGTGCATCCAGGCAGCTGGCATTCGCCAGTCCCTGACCCGTTCGATGTCACGATGGCATCGCCACCGCCTCCACCGCTCAACAGCTTCGACATCTGACTGCCAGCTGCCAGCGAGGTCATGTTGGTGAGATCTTGCAGCTGCTCCTGCAGTATCGACAGTGTCTCCTCCGGCGTCCGGTACCGCTGTTCCGGCTGGCTCGCCGCACCTTCCGGCTCGAGGTCGCGCGAACGCGAAACGCTACGCCTGCCCCGATCGCCGATCGGTGTCACCCCTCCGTCGTCGTCCGGTTTGCCGTACTTCTCCAGGAAGTAGCTCAACCGATCGGTGATCGTATCGTTGGCCAGCTTTTCGCGCCGCTGCTGCCTACCGGTGGCACCCTCGCGCAACGTCACCCTCGATCCGCCCGATCCACCGTACGGGGAGCTGCGAGGGTCCCGCTCGGGCGGGTCGGTTGGTGCGTCCTGCTCTGTCGGCGGCGTGTCGAAGAAGTCGGGCCGCAGAAACCGGGACAAGCGCTTGGTCGGCGCAGCGGTCGTCTCGCCACCTGCACTGCTGCTGGTGTAACGGAGAGTTGATGGTGGTGGTGGTGTTGTGGTTGTACTTGTAGTGAGAGCGGACCCGGTAGCACGTGTCAATGTGGTGGTGGTGGTGTGTGGTGAGAGCACCTTCCGTGTGTTGCTGTCGTAGTCGCGCACAAACGAAGACATACCGGACGAGGAGTCGGCACCGGCCGCTGGAATGCTCGTACCGTACGGGGCGTACTTCTCGTACAGTGGCGCTGACGTTTGGTAGGCCGGCGGGGGCGACAGGATGTCGCGCGGCTGACTCCCTGCCCGGCGACGGCTGAACTCACCGACGCCGCCGCCTGTCGCTCCGTAGTCGGCCGTTGCATCGAGCGATCGATTGCCCGAGCTGTTGCTGTAGCTTCGCCTGTAGAGTCGCTGGTTAGCCGCCGCTGCACCCGTTGGCAACGAACCGGCGCCGGTCCCTGTGCCTCCTGCACCGCCCTGCATGGACAGTGTGCGGGACAGTTTGCGGGCCTGCTGGGGGGGAAGCTGCGCCAACAGTTGCTCCTGCACGCGCTGGGACAGGGCGGGCGTTATGCTGGACAGCGTTTCCAGATCGCGCTTCGACAGTCGCAGCTGCGACAGATCGAGATCGCGCAGATCGAGATTTTCCTCGCCCGTGCCTGGGTCGCCCAGGTCACCATTACCGCCGCCGGTCATCGTCGCGGCCAGTGGCTGATGGCGGTAACCGTTGCCATTGGTGCTGAGTGTGCTGGATATGCTGCTTTCGTCATCGTTGCTGCCCGCTCCACCACCACCACCACCACCGGTACCGCTGGAGAGGCTGACGTCGCGACTGTCACTACCGGCCGCCCCGCCAGTACCGTTCGCACCGTACGCGGCCAAGGATGCCAGATCCTTGTAGAAGGAGGAGGTGGAGCTGGGGGCAGGGTTAGATGAGGCGGGTTGATGATGATAGCTATATCTATTGTTATAACTACTGCGGATGCTGTTGCTGCTGCTGTTTGGTGGCACTGGTGGCGGTTGCTGATGATGGGGATGATGGTAGTGGTTTTGGTTGCTGTTGTTGCTGTTATTACTATTCGTTACATGATTACTTTGTGTTCTGAGTCTAGTGCCTGGAAGAGATGAAAGTGGTGTAGAGAGAGAGAGAGAGAGAGAGCCATGGGTCATGAGGATGGGTGATGCACAGAGGAGGGGAAAGAGAGAAAGGAAGGGCATATGGTAGCGATTGGGAGCCAGCGGAACACGTACGGATTTTTGGTTTTAGTTTAGATTGTGTGTGACCAGGATTAAGAGAATCGGGAAGATAGTATAAAGAGAAAAGGAGAGAGAGAGAGAGAGAGAGAAAGAGAGAAAAAGAGAAAGAAAAAACGAATACAGTTCGCAGGTAAAGGGAATGACAAAATTTTGCAACAGTCAAATCTACATAAATTTTGATAATTTTGTTAAAGTTCGGTTTTTTGTTTTGTATCGTTTTCAAGTCATGAAGGTCTGGAGGACACGAAATCACGGATTGGGAGAAGCGTGCCCGATGTGTTTCGCTGTTGATGATGGATGAAGGGTAGGCAATTTTAGCGGCTTCACCAAAAGCAGCAACCGATGGGACGTGATCGTCAATCATGAGCAACACGTGACGAAGTCACGTGACGGAGGGAGATTGAAAGCCAGAATGAAGGTGTAGGTGTAGCATGAAGAATGCAATGTAGATGATGAATCGATGCTAGAGATAGCTAGAGAAACAGGTCCTTTCTATCGTGACTGGGGTCCTGAAGCGTCCTGTATCACGTGTGCGTACGTACCTGTGTGGCGTGCTTGGCTACCTTGCGATGCGGGTTGTCGACCGGTGTCGCGTTGTCGGCGTCGGTGACATTGAGTTACGTTCATGCGGGCCAGCCAGCCAACCAGCCTGCCAGCCAGCAACAACAACAACACTAAGGCCGAGTCGTGTACTGAGATACTAAGCATATCGGCAAACTAACTAACTGTTTCAAACGTTCAACTAAGCGCATGCAAATAAGAAACGGTTAGACACGGGGTAGGGTAGGAGATTGAACACAACACACATGCAAACATAAACAAAACATGCAAATTGTCCTTTAAAAAGATTCGTAAAATATATTATGGGTGAGAAAGAAAAATGATACAATCTGTTTCGCATTTTACATCGACTTTTTTTTTATTTCGCATAACTCACTTTTGCTAACTTATGGACGCATTGCAATTCAAGAACTATCGCTTTAAACGAATGGGGACTTTTTTTAACGCATCAAGTTCTTTCCTATTCGCTGTCATACAGACACACACACATACAGTGGCGGATTTAGGGTGTTGGGGGCCCTAAGCGTTAAAAGGAGTGGAGGCCCCACGGTTGGTGTCGAGCGGGGGGGGGGGGGGGGGGG
>SIXB01002392.1:0-29105 GCA_007018985.1 Anopheles bwambae | reverse complement strand
AAGAAGAAGAAGAAGAATTCTCTTAGTAATTTGCTATCTTTTTTGTTATTTAGAGTTGTTGTAGTTGAAATCTTTTTATTTAAAAGGAACAATCCCAATAGGCCGCATTGCTTGAATGTAGTTGAGTTTTCTATCTCTGTACAACCTGAATCAATGACATTTTTACAATTTTTGTTCCTTTCTTGTTAAGGAGAATTTAGGGCAATTTACATCATAAAAACACACACATTTAAAATCTTCAATCCTTGACGACACTATCCCAAAGTTTTTTGTAAGTAGTAACTCACAATAAATGCTTGCAGTTTGCAGCCAATTCGCAATGAAACTGGTAGTCTAGTAAATCTGCAAACAATTAGACTTTGACACCAGTAACGAATAAAAGCATCATTTATTTCTTCATTCTTCGCTTGCTTCAAACATTGCTAGCTAGACATTGTGTACGGACCAGTTCTACATCCCATCAACTTTGCACTATTGTAACTTTAAATTACTAAAACAAACCATTTCCGCCATTTCCTCCTTTTCACAAGTAACTCTTTCACCCAGCAAAACCGCCGAAAAACTCATCTCCACCACTTTCCGACCCGTTTTTCAGACGCAATTAGAAAGTTGGTGTTTTCTGTCAAAGATTGCAAAGTTTTACAAAGCTCATTGTCGGTCTAGGTAGTGTGTCAAAGCCGACCCTCCCTTGCTCCACTTCCACTCTGTGTTCCTATCGTGCTATTTCGTATGCCAGAAAGCAACAAAAACACTTGCCTCCGGAAATGAGTAGTCTGCTCTGAAGAATGACACTTTCCCTCTGGTGGCGAAAAACGCTGAACCAAACACTAAGCCTCATTGGGTGGGCAGGAGTATGGAGGAAGGTTTTTACAAGAAGCAGTCCCTCAAGCAGCGTATCCCCTAGCCAAGCCCTAATCTAATTGTCTCCTCGAGTGGCAGCAGCAGCAGCACTAGCAGCATTAGCAGAAAGCATAAAGCACTTGGGTGCCCTTTGGAGGAACGCGAAAAACTGCAACCCACTCCAGGATCATTACTCTTCATTTTACATTCTTGAAGGAACTTTTCGGGCAGCATTCGTGGTGCTTTCCATTAGGTGAAAGACGTTTGCTGACTGCTGGTTACCGTCTCAGCCTCTGCCTTAACGCTCTGCCCCCGTACGTCCGCATTGTGCTCGCCAAAAACTCATTAATTCACCTTGGCCACGAAGAAAAACGCATGGTTTCCGGGGTCGTGGTGGCTCTTGCTCGTGCGGTATAAGCGGCGATTTTCACTTCATCTTCAGTCGTGGCAGTTTGGGTAGTGGGAAGCGTTCCATCGTCTCTCGTGACGCATTCTGCGACAAAACAGCGTCAAAATGGGAAAATGTGATTTGTTAATTCATCAAAATGTCACACGCCACGAGCCTGCCAGGCCGACGGTGCTACTCCCGGCAAGTGATTTGATGGGACGGACTAATCATCGTGCTTCGGTGGTTGTTCTTCAGCAAGGTTCTCAAGGCGCCCTCACTTGTTCTGCATTAAATTTTCCAACTTTCCGTCTGTATGTGGGCTGAGTGTTTCTTGAAAATGCAATTTTCGCCACATTTCGTACCGTTTTTCTTACTTCCACTAAACGAATACACTCAAATCCCAGTTGCTTTCTGTGATTAATCTTTGAACTCACGCTCGGCAGTCAATTGAGAACGATGTGAATTTAAAGCTTCTTTTCATGTAGCTAAATTAATTTTCCTTTTTTATGCATTGAAGCTCAGCATTTCGAATCCATTCCATTCGCTTTCCTTTGCAAAGATTTGTGTGGATTTGCGTTGAAGAAAAAATGTGAAAAGCCAGCCTTTCTTCAGCATCTTGCGAGCATGATCCCTCGAACTCGTTACCGGATATTGTAACGTTTCGGCGAATGAATATGATTTTCGATAACGGATGCGAATCGGGGTTTCCTTCCATCGTTCGTTGGAGATGGAGCGGAGCCGGGCTTTTCACAAAAATCGACTGTCGGTGCAATCAACTGCACTTGCACTTCCGCACCGGGTTTGGGTGCATACTCTCGCGAACGAATGCCACGTGTGTGTGCGTTAGCTCAAAAGGAACTCCCGCTTTCACTTCATTCTAACGAAGGCAGCATGGAGGAGGGAAACGCTTTATCGTGATTCAAAGAAGTTCGCTAGCAGAGGAAAATGGGAAAATCATTCAGTGGGAAATATTAAGTCACCCGAACTTCCCTTTTACTGCAGGGCGTATAGTGGTCTTTTGTGATGTAGCAAGGCTAGGGTGAGCGGAGATTGGAGCGTAGGTCGTGGTTTTTGATGCACGATTGGTGGAGCATGCTTCCTTCTAGAAGCTCGTCAATACTTTCGCGTTTGAGATGTTTGATAGAGCTAGGCATGAAGCGCTTTCTGATGGATGAATGCAAATGCAAATTATTACTGCTTCATGTGGCAAGTGTCAGAGGTCGTTAGGTACGCGGTTAAGAGCTGGAGAATGGGTTAGCTCTGCTTGAACCTTATCAAAGCGAAGTGTCTTGTAGAGCGAATGATCAGCATCTAGTTTTCATATCGTATTGATTGGTTTCAGGGTGAGAGCGAACGTAACAAGATTTAATACAATATGAATGATTTGTAAAAGGCTTTATCGGCAATGGAAATTTAAGTTTGCTTTTTCGATTTATGTTAAAACTGCAACGTGATCTAAATAAAAGAATAAATGATGATAAAATGATAAGAAAATAATTTAGTTAAAATACAGTTAATTTGAACAGTTGGTTGTTGAAGCATATTCTTACGCTTTCTGTTGATTATGCTCAACTCATCAGGTTAGACGCAATGGTACATATAGAAAAAGAAATGTGTCTCAATTAAACAGCAGAGTCTATTACGAAAGTCTCATTTAAATCATATGACCCAGGCACATAAAAGCTCACCCAAAAAAGGAGTCTCCAAATAAAAGCACAATAATTACAGAACCTTGAAATGGCACACAGAATCAACCACAATAAGCCCACTGGCAACTGGTAATTGCAAAACACAAAAAAGCCCCACAAGCAACCATACAAAAGCGCATACATCAATGCTTGCTTTCGGGGTGCGCATCGATGAATGTAATAATCTTTTGCCACGATCGAACACAAAGCCGGGACAGAAAGCGCTCAATGCACCGTGGTAGTCACAACTGACAAAAAGCAACGAAATGTGGCATTGAAGCATTCCATGGCTTACAATTTGTTCATGTTTTTCTTTTTTTTCGAAGGTAATCATTTCGATTATGATAACTCCCGGAGCGTACCGAGTAGGTATTGATCGGACGAGTAGGATCGAATAAAAGGATTCGCTTCTCTTCCTTATCTCTTTCTTTCCTTTCATTCTTTGCATATCTTGGTACGCTTTTTACAAAGTTACATTAAATAGCAACATTTCATTTGTTCGCTTTTCAAAGCGTTGCATTGGGTTTTGTGTGTTGTACCTTTTTGGTGCTTCAATCTACCGATTTCATTTGCTTGCGCTTTATTCATTCTGATGCTTCCTGAGGGAAGCAGTAACTGAAGGGTATTGCATTGTTTGGCGCTGCAGTTGTTATGAGTTCTTACCTTCAATATTGACTTTAGAGGAATGAAATGATTGAATATTTGGCAAGTAATTTGCTTTTTACTGATGTATGTGTTTTGTTAAAAAGTATCATTCTTTCGATCTATTTTACACATTATTTACATTAGCTTTTTCGTGTTTTTTATTCTACCAATGATTTTTCTGTTGCTTGTGTTGGTTTTAAATTTATTTTTTGATGTCTTCTTTGTTTTGAAATACTTTCTTTTGTTTTTTCGTGCATTTATGTTTTACAGTTTTTCTTTGTTTTATTTTTTTAATATTCTTACTTAGTTCTTACAATTATTTATATTTTAAAGCAGAACTTTCACTGTACTTTGTTTATTGTTGTCCTTTGAAATTGTGCTATGCATGATTGTTTTTAGTTTTTTGTCTACTTATTTTATTAGTTTCATTTGCTGCATAATTGTAAGTTTATTGTATTTTATTCTCATTGCTTTGATGGTCTTTTAATATTTTCAATATTAGTGTTGCTTAAATAATTCTTATTGCTACACTTCGATTTTACATTATTTCATGATTATACAATTTTGCTCCTTTTTCATATCAATATTCCATCAAATTACCATTTGCTCTCGTGCGTCTCTGCCAGCTTCCACCGTCGGCATGCAAATAATGAATCCTTCATCACACATCAAACGACCGGTAGATCATTTTAATATTTCATCCCAGCCCTTCGCTCGCTACGGTTTCGTAGAATAAAGAGAACCTCAAACGAACGAAGTTTATTATTGAGCCCCGAAACCGCAGCAGGATGCAGCTCACGCGGCATCGAGGAGCAAAACCCTTTTTTTTGCATCCGATCTCTCACTTACTTGCAGTCGGTAGCCTATTGAACGCCCACCGGGAACCGGGTTCGTCTCCATCGTCCCATTCCCGGCACCCGCGTCCACGCGCAGAAAGACACGAAAGAAACGCGCGAATTGATTACAGCATAATCTCCGATGCTGACGGCACTGCTGCTGCTGCCACTGCTGTTGCGCTGCGGTAGCAAAGACGAAATCAAAGAAAGTTAACTCATAACGCAGGATGGTGGAAAGCTTCAGCGGGGTGCGTGGCCACGAACGGGGCGAATGTAAATATTAATAACAAAAATGATAAAAGCGAATACAAGCCATTATTTCTTCACCACGGATCCCCGCCACGGCGACCTGCTCCCGCAAAGCCGAAGACAAACGCGTTCCAGCCACGGAATCGCGGTCACTCGCTGCCCCGTGGTCGGGCGATTTTGCCTGGCGGTTGCTGGGGACGGTTGCGTGATTCTGCCCCTGCCCGGCACGGAGATGACACGGAAGCAACGGAGCGAATCATCGACAATAATCCCCCAAACCTGAATCGTAACGCGCCCGATCGTTCTCGTATTGATGGTATTAATAAATTTAGAATATATTAATGTCATATCGATTAGATCGGGGGGGTATTTGCGTGGCTTCTGTGTGTTTGTGTGTGTGCCTGAGAGTAAAGGCAATGGCAGTAATGCGGTGATAAAGCGAAAATTCCTCCACCAGGAACTGGTCTAGGTCATAGCGCAGGGACACGCGGGGATTTGTCAGTCCAGTTTTCCAGAACAACTTTCTTAAGCCTGCTCAGTGTACATTAGGCTCGGCAAAAAGTTGAATGACTCAAATAAAAAACGTAATTTTAATCGTTCTTTTGACGCAGTGTTTGCTGTTGTCTCTTCCTTTATAAAATTATTAATAAATTTTGGAAAAAGGACGGAAGAGGAAATAAAAACATAAAATTATCACTAATTATTACAAACTACATCAATATGATTGAAATAAAAGCAATGTAAACCACATTAGAAACTTACATAAAATCACGGAATACAAAATCTTTTGGAATAAAAATCAGCATGTTATTTGGTTATTACTTATTAATTTTTATTATATTTTTACTTATTTCTAATACTATTTGGATTTTTTTCTTCGTTTGTTCATTTGTTTACTTCAATTTTTCTTGTTTTGTTTGCTTATCATTTTAAATGGAGTTTTCATTAATGTTTCAGTTATCTCGTATGCGCATTTTCTAATTTTGCTTACAAATGTGTTTTTTTACAATTTTAATTTGTTTCTACTATTTGCTTCCTTTTTGAAATGAAAGGCATTTAAAGCATCAATAATTTCTTAACCTTTTGTTGTGTATTTATTCACGTGATATTTTTTACAACAATTTTCATTAAAAGTTTTTTTTTGGCTCAATTAACGGACCTTAATCCCAATCTTTAATTTTCTTGATCTAATTTACTTACTTTACCTTCTGTCAGCTATTTTCATGGAATAGTTCCGATCTTCCCCAGCATACTTATCTCCAAGAAGGATTTTTACGGAAAAAGCACAGCAAATTGAAGAAGAAGCGCACACCTTTCGATCAACTGCACGTGTTGATTCCGTGCAGATCGCTGTTCGATTTGTAATATTTCTTTTCAATAAATATTAAATTAATCCTACCTAACTACCGGTTTTTTTGCAGGTCTTCTCTCTCTGTCCCCTTTGATCTCCCTCTCTCTCTTTCTCGATCTCTCTCGCTCTCACTCTCTGTCTCATTGGTGTTCTCGTTTAAACGCAGGATCGGCCAGGCTTTACTTTTTAATGCGCCTCACCACGACCATGACCATCGAATGTTGTCGTGTTTGGTCCCGTGAAGCGACCAGGGAAAGATTCCCAGCCCGGATTCCTGGCCCGCACCCAAGCCTTATTATGTTCGTGTTGTCGTGGGTACGGTCTGTCTATTTGTGAATGTTTTATTACCGCAGCAAAATGGTCTGTCCACCGGCGCGAAACAGTTTGCGTGCCTGGCCGGTGGACGGAGCAAGGCACGGAGCCACGGAGCAACCTTTCGCATACGCGGATTCGATCGATGAAAGGCGCCACACAAATCTGAGCATTGGAGTGCCGGGTGATGGCGGGAGTTCGGGCGGGAGTTTTTGCGGCGGAGGTTAAGCTGGGCAGATAGCTTTAATGTTGTTCGATGATTTAGTTTTACGGGCGATATAAACGAATCGGTGAGTGAAGAAACACGGAGGGGTAGCAGCAGCGCGGTACGGATTATGGACGAATTTCCATCCGTAGCTAATTTGATTTCCGTCCTCTCCTCGCCTCTCGCTTCTTCAGCCCTTTACGCTCAAGTAACAGTGAAGATCGGTCAAGTCTAAGCGGTCTGCGAAGCTGACTAAGACGGCAAACAACAACTTTGATTTTCAAATCCCTGCCCCGGCCAGACACATTGTTACACATTCCGGCGTATCCCGCAGAAGCACATTTCCATGTCGTACCTTGCGCGAAGTTCAAGGGTGCGGTTGATTGGGCCCCGCATTTGGCCGCTCGGACGATCTTTGCATACCGTGTTTCGCGCGTTTATGACGGGCACGGGTATCGTTTGTCCGCCCCTAGTGAAACCTATCCGAAAAGTTTTCTAGCCAAATGGTTATAGACTATGAGCTAGTTCTGCGGTGGATGAGGAGCCGAGAGAGTATCGCCAGCTAATTATGATGTTTATTTTTAATCGGCCTTTGTTGGGGCTTGATTCGCGAATGAGCCCGGGAAGGGTGGGCTGTGCTGTGTTCGAATGCGGGTCATGGTCAGGTGGTGAGCGAAATGAAAGGATTGTTGGCGTGGAAGGTTACATCAATATTTTGAAGCGACTGTTTCTTTTTTATCGATGAATGCATTAAAGGACAAAACATCAGCATATACCTTTTATGCTTGTATTGCTCGAGTCTTAATATGTGCTAAAGTGTTCCATTCCTTTCAGTGTTATTGTAACATCCGCAACTAATATTTTCTGCTCGAAATTGGTCAATTCTCTCCTTTAATTAACGCCTTGTTTGCTTCTTGTAACGTTACACATGACTGGATTCAGTCAGTTTTTAATTTAATTCAGGTACAAGTTGTAATTTTAATTTAATTCAGGTACAAGTAGCTTCTAGTACAAGTGAGTGGAAGGCCATTGGTTTACTTTTTTATTATTTTGGTTTCATCTGAGCTTTGGGGTTTGAATTCATGGTTCCTTTTCATTTATTTTAGTCAACATTTTCATGTACCAGTTTGATCAATTGTTTCCTCAATTTCCGAAACTTTTTCTATTCCTGTTTTCATTTTTTCGGCAACACTCTTTGGTTTTTCTAGTGTTATCTTCATCGATACCCTTGTACCAGACTATCTTTCAGACCCCTTTCATATATTTTCGGTACTTTTCAACCTAAAAGGGGGTCATTATAGACCACTAAAATACGGTAAACAAGATTTGGCAGTAAGCATCGATTCCCAACTTATCGATTTCAAAAGTTAATTAATTCATCAACACGAACCCAATCAATCAAAAGGATTCTGCAATCTCCTTCAGTTGATAAATTTCGTAAATATATTTGACAATAGGGTAAAGGATCTTCATCCTTAAGATTGAGAGCTTAACAATGTCAAAAGGAAGTATTACTGAGCTTCATATGGATCGCCATGACCAATGGCTCTGATCGTTAAAGCTTTTCAAGTCGTTTGAAAGTAAATAGCAAAACTATAAAACATTCTTCAGCTCCTATTAAAACGCATCTAGTTCCGTGTTATCATCTTCTTTAATAGGTTAATGCTGCGTTCAATAAGAGCCTAAAACAATACTCATTGTAGGATAACGCATTTTGATAGTTTGCTAACTTTCTTTCAAATTAGATTTTTTCAAAAACCATAACTTCCATTCATTTGAAACATCAAACAAGGTTAAAAGTATCTACTCATAATCAAATGCTCATAGTTAGCTCATCTCATCGCACTTGGTAATAATTGAAAAAAATCTCATTATAATTAGCCTAGTAAACGTTTGTATCAGTATTATTGTTACAAAATATTGCAAAAATGCTACGTACGAAGAGTAATAAAAACAGTTCTTTGTTTATTCACTCTACGAACCATACCCGTATCAGTATATTTTCTATCATTTATCATAAACTTCGCCATGGTTTTTTATTTGTGAGAGATGAAATTGCCAACATATCTTAAATTTCTGTTGATAAGCTGATCCTAGTAGCAATGCACCAAATATGCATCTGTATAGCCGAATATTTACATTGCTATATTTCAAAGATTAAATAAAAATCAATTTCTAATTAAATTAATTATCCTAATATACCCACTACTTCCATGGAAAGCGCTTTACTCGATAACCATGTTGCTAAGTACGTGTAAATTACTGCCAACAGCCACCCTTGACACGATTGGTAATCTTTCAACAAAAGTAAAACTCCTACCGAACCTCGCACCCTGTTTCCTGCAAAACTACTAACCAAACCAACCAATAAAACCGGTGTTGGTGTCATGCAATTAACGAAATTATAATATAATCCCACACTCCAGCTGCTGCGTCAATAAATACTGCAACCCACCAAACCACTCGCCACACTGAGCGTCTTCCAGCACTAGCAAGACGAAAGCAGATTTATCTTATTTCCAAACAAAAGGCACCACCATCACCACCGCTCGTAGAATCGCGTACAAAACTCCAATCTCAATATTATTAACACAATGTTATTCCAGCCTCGTGCTTGCACTGTGCCACTACAGCGGCTACCCGGGTAGGCAGAAAAACCATAAAAGCTCTGCCAAACCAGCATCTCACAAAAGCGGAACTATTCTTAAGCCAAAACTTGAACAACGAGATGGAAAAGAACAGCTACTACTAGGAATGGCACAAGAAAGGAGGAAAAAAAAGACATACAAACTCAAAACCAGCGAACGAGCAGCGCAAATCTTGAATGAACAACACGAATTACGATTTCGCTAGCAAAAAGAATTACCGGCTTCCGTTTGGCCGACTAGGATGGGAAGAAATTCGTTGCCGAAAAGCCTCTTCTAGCGAGACACAAAGAGACAGAGTGGCTGAGAGAGCAATGGGCCACGCTGGGGAAGCTTGGGGGGGGGGGGGGTAGGTTTCTTTCCGATTTTCTCGCTTTTCGCAAGAGGATTTCAATGATCAATACCGTTTTGCTTCCATTTAAGCTTTAACGCGAAGGGAAACGGACGGACGCATCGCCAGAAGAAAGTCTCAATCTTTTCCATTCTCTACTTTGTCCTTGCTTTGGTCGCAGAGCACTCCAGTCAAGAAGCTCATGTTCACGATCCACAGCGTGCGAGCGCGCGCCCGCCGCCGTCAACCAACAGTCGCTTCGGCTGGATGGGAAAGTTTTCACATAAAGTAGATTAATATCAAGAAATCGAAATCGATGTAATTCCGGTAGGCTTTTCCGAAACTGCTGTTACTAGCGTGGGATGCAAGGGGGGTTTGGTTTGGTTTTGTATGTTTTTATTTCCACTTTTGCATCCGCAAAATCCGTGAAACTTTGTGTCGCAAACTTTGTGTTGTATACGCTAGCGATCAGATGGGAAGCATTTTCGATATCAAGCGTGTGCGTGTGTGCTTTTCCATTATTCGTCTAGCTTAATCTCGTCTACTATTTTCGTTCGTTTTGCATTTTTTCCACTGATTTTGGTGAGGCGTTATTTGGAATTGCTTCGGTACGTCATCTTCCGCTCGCAGATGGAGGCGCAGCGGGAAGGTTGTTTTTATTAATTTTACTTCGATTAGTAACTGTTTGGGTGTTTTCAAACACCTATGACGAGACTGGGCTTTTCTTTTGTTCCATTTCATTGCTTTCCTGGTTGGGAAATGGGAGCTTAGGCGTAATTCGAAGAGAAAGTGCTTTTTGTTCTACGCTTTAGGCTCAAGCTTGATTGATTGAATTTTCGTCTGCTGTAAAACTGTAAACATAAATGGGGGAAAATGTGACTTGTTATGAAAGATACTCTATCTGCATTTCCCTAAAGATTTTAATACGGGTTTCAATTCTAATGATTGATTTCTGCGTTTAAATTATCTAGGATATTTGCGGTGTGCAGAGGTTTTTGGTGTAAAAACTACAATTTCCAATAATTTAATTCTGATAGAGCTTCCCGAGAGCCTAGTTATGTTACTCTAGTTGTGTAATATGATATAAAATTTAAAAAAAAATCTTCTTCTTCTTCTTTGTTTAAGCAACAACTGTTGCTGGTAAAACAAGGCTATAATTACTTAGATTCAATAAAAATATGAAGAATTACACCTACTAATTTTGGCACAAACCTTTCATAATGTTGCAAAAACTTAACTACCAAACATATCGTATCCCTTAGAAACTTAAAGCACAACATGGTTTTATGTACTCTACAAATAATCAACCAACATTGTTATTGTCAAGCATTACATTAACAATCGCTGTCCCAAGTGTTCGCATTCTCTCCAACCAAGTCCCTTAATGGACAGCGGGCCCGTTTTCCATCACTGCTAAATCCCTTCCGAGCGTTGCGCAGCTGTCAATGTCTTCCTTTCCGATCGAAAGCACTTTGCTCGCAAGTTCGCAAGGGTCACGCATCCTAAAGGACATCAAACGACAAGT
The DNA here is from genome assembly GCA_007018985.1 of Anopheles bwambae. Lineage (NCBI taxonomy): Eukaryota > Metazoa > Arthropoda > Insecta > Diptera > Culicidae > Anopheles > Anopheles bwambae. The sequence continues at coordinate 18,090 of SIXB01002392.1, read as the reverse complement.
ACAACAAATCTGTACGTCTGCAGCCATTACGCCTGACACGAATCACATCGGGCGAAAGGTGAACAATGTTATAATTAAAATGGCATTACTTCCTGCTGCCTTCGCCATTCGCCAATCACCCGAAAAAACCTGCTTACCGTCCGGAGTGTGTCCATTAAAATAAATTCATCTCTGTCAAGGTGTACGGAGATGAGGCACACACAGCCTGTACAGAGACAAAAGAGAGTGCCGTTGTGTTACTGTCCGTTTTGTCCACGATGCTTGAGAAACCGCGCGACTGTCGGTCGGTTCTGGCGTGCTAATTAAAAAATAAATATGAAAACATTTTTATCATCTTTCTCCCCATGCTCTCCAGCATGCGATCGACGCGTTGGAAACTTGAACTGTCTGTCCTGCCTGCCTGCGCCACCACACACCGCGAACGGGCGAATAGCCGGCACTGGACAGCGATAAAGCCCGTTGTCAGCGGAAATGATGGAAGCAATCAATCATCGGCCGGGTGCCCCCGGATCTTCAGCTCCCGATCTGCATCAGCTTCCCCGCGTGGATGGAAATGTTATGATTCTGGCTGACGCTGGAGCAGTGTAGCCGTGTAACACCACCACCCAGTGCCGAACCAAACTGAAGAAGATGCCAGCGAGCAGATATCCAATCGTTCCAGCTCGGTTTCGGTTCCTGCTCTTGTGCCCTCACCTTGTGCCCGATCCAGCGCGAGGTGTCAGTTACTAGCCCGAAAACAACGCAAAACAGAGTGAATAAAAAATGTTTTAAAACTCGGCATCCAAATATCACACACTATCGTGTTTCGTTGGCTTCTCCGAAAAACACATTCCCCGGTTCTCGTGTTGCCGTAACGTGAGTATGACCGCGGGGACGATAAAAGCGGTTCATTTTGTCACTTCTGGTACTGGTTCCGATCAATCGTCCGATCGCGCGGTGCCGGGAATGGGCCAAAACAACCGAGCATCCATGGCAAGGTCGACCGAGGGCCGCGGCTGGAGAACCGTTTAGTTTATTAATTATTCAAACCATTCGATCCGGCCGCGAAGACGAATGAGTAAGAAATTTGCCAGCCATTGGATGCCAGAACGCGGCTAGTGGAGTTACATGAGCCTCCCTGGGGTAGTGTACCACTATGGTTGACGATCAATGTTAAACAGTACCTCTCCTGTTTATAAGCAGGTTCTTTAAAACGTACCACCACATAAAATGCAAATATCACTCTTAATCGGTTGACGGTCTGTTGGAGCAATAAATTCCCGGCCCAATGGTTCCGCACGCCTGTCAGGGGATGGAGGACACTCGTATACAGGCTTCACTTACATCCAACGAGACAGGCATATAATAAATGAACTTTCGCAGTGAAAAAAATAACTTGGACTAAAAAAATGGACTTTTGCGCTCCAAAAAGGCATTGCAACCTTCACGGGTGTCGGAGCCGATTTGTGCCATTAACCGGTGCACTAGTGGTTCTCGCTGCTGCTGCTGCTGCTGCAGAAGAAGGAGGATGACATTTTGACCACCTTTTGTCGGTCACAGTGCAGAGTGTGGGTATGCGAGGCAACCTCATCTGAGCAGAGAGTGAAGCAAACCGAGCGTAAGCTCACGTCTCTTCCATTTGCTCTTTGTTTTTCTTCCGCAAGGGCTGTGCGCCGGCGAAAAATAAAAATACGGTGGGAAACGAACGAAACAGAACAGGGAGTGGGAGCGACAAAAGGGCTTTCGTACTTCAAAGGTGGTACGGTAGTTTTGGGCACACATTTCAGTGAGGAAGATAAAGGAACACTACTGCACGGAAGGGTGGGGCACGAATGAACCCGGCAAACGGTTAAACTCGCTCGACTTCAGATGGCGGAAATGGTGCACTTGTTTCATAATCTTGCATTTTTGGAATCTGCCCGCCCTCGCCCGTAAAAGTTTTTGGGACAGCAGTATAGCATCTTCATATGCACGGCATAAGTGTTTGCAGGGTTGCTTTAGGGTTAATATTGGCTCAGAATTTCCGGTAAAAATAAGCGTTGGATATTTGTTCTATAGTTTACAATAGTTTCCAGTAAATAATCCATAATATCTTTTCTCATTCTGATTATTATTACAGTCTCAACCGTTAAACTTTGTATTTAAATTACTAGTTTTACAGTCTATCATAAATTTTTTTTTAAGGACGGCATTTGGTATGTTCGAAGACATCCAAGACATCTAAACTGAGAGTCGCGGTTCTTTCTATTTTGGAGGGATCACTAGCAATAGTTGATTAAAATACAAAAAAAATGGTAAATGAACATAATTTTCCATAATAATATCTTCTTCAAAATCTTTGTGCAAATGTCCAAAAGCTGTAATGTTTGATTAAATCAGGCTTGCGCATGGTCAACTACTGAGGACATTTTTTAAATATTTAAAGTACCAATCGATCATTAACATCACTAGTCCATGTAAAACGGTAATTGATATTAAGATAGTCAACAAACTTCACTCTGTTCACTGTTGGACATTCTAGTAATGAAGCTTATCACGATACTAGTCAGCTTTTAATATGGAGTTTGACAGTTGGCGGCTAAAATTATGTCACCACTCGATACAAAACCACAAAAAAGCCTGCGAATTTCAGCCTAGATTATTTAAGCCTCAAATATGGAAAAACATTCGAATACCTGCTCAAAAAAATGTCAAACCAAAGTCGTGTTTTTCATTCATTCCAAGATGCAATAAAGAGAACAGGTGGTGGAATCTAGAATCAAAGTGTATGTAGACCAGTTCCTTTTAAAACCAAATTGATTGTCACTTTTTGACAGGACGGGTTTAAACTTTTGCACCAACAGTCTGAAATATTAACCTACAATCTTAAAATAGAAAGGCCAATAACCCAATAACAAATTGATGACCAAAGTGTAATCTCATTTCTGTTTTGTCTGATTTCTGTCATTGCAACATTTTCCCATTTCAAGAACATAAAATAAATGATTTTCTTTAAAATTTCTAAAATATGTAGTTTAATATGCAATTTAAGCTACTTTTGAAGGCATTTGTCCTCCGAAAACACATTATTACAAATCTAACTTGATAACATAGGAGTAGTATCGTATAGAAGTGAAATCTCAATAATGTATCTCAGCTACCCTGCATTTTTGGAAAGGAACTCTTTCAGTACATTTCTGCATGCCTTTGCCTGCTTGCCAGCTCCCCCCCCCCCTCCCACCGGTTGGCTGTGACACATAAATCCTTCCAGCAAATTCTGATGTCACACATACTGAGCGGTGGCAAAAGCCGGGAACGTCGTCTCTCCGCAAACCCTCCCGAATTTTCTCCACAGCTCTCTACACACGGAGTGCACATGGAAGCGGAAAGATGGCGAAAGAAAATTCTTTTTGGCAGTCCCAACAAATAAAAACCGGATCCTTTTTGCACCGTGCCGCGTTGTCAGGCGTGTGTCATGAAAGCAATGGTGAACGAGCGCTCGATGGTGCCGGTCGGTTTCGTTCTCTGAACGGCTGCAATGTTTGCACCCTGCAACTGTGCTGCATTCGATGTCACTGTCAAACCCTCCGCCTCGGTGGAGCGGGATTTGTTTTGCTTCCTACCTGCACCGGCGTGCCCGGTGCTGGCCAGCACACGGGGGGAAAGGTTGGCAATAAAATGTAAATTGATTATGATGTCGGTGTCAGCCGGTGGTGACGATTGAACCGTGAAATATCGGAGCAGAAAAACGCGAGCGTTGTCACTCAAGCACACCCGAACTCGTTTCGGAAGCATTCCGGAAAGTAAAGTGTGTGTAAACATATGTTAATGGAGTTTCTTCTCCCGTTTTCCTTCGGCACTACATCCTCTTCTTTGGTCTTACTCTGGTAGAATGTGAGTGCAAACTGCACAGTCGGCTGCACAGCTGCAGCGGCATCCGCTGCTGCTTCGGTTACACTTTATTTCCTATCTAAATAAACGCTACTGCTTCGGATCGGAACTCTTGCTAGACGATCCTCTCGTTCGCAGTTTACCAACTGCTTTCCTTCAATAAAATATACTTAACGAAAACTATCGAGCAGTGCACCGACAAGTGGATGATTTTATTCGCTCCGTTTCGTTTCGTTCTAGCTTCTCTTGGCAGGATCTTTTCCGTCGCAACAGAGAGAGAGAGACCCCAATTTAAATTCTCAATTAAAACTTTATCAATCATCTCGACTGTAGGCACAGTTTTGTGGCTGTGGCGTAAAGTTGTTGGCTCAAGTGCGCCACACAGACGCCAGAAACCTCAGAAATTTCGGATTCAACGAATCGAAAGCTTTCCCTTATTACGGGCACTTTATGTCGCGTGGTTTCGTGGTCCGGGGCGACAGGGCAAAGCTAGGGCTTGAATTTATTCTGCAAACTTTTCCGACCCGAGCACTCATCGAGGTCTGCTAACAAGACTCTTTCAGCTGGAGACGTTTGTTCGAATAGGATTACCAAGTTTTGGTTTTTTTTTATACATCGGTGTGTCTGCACGCACCGTAGGTCATTAAAATGCTTCGGGTCAGGGGTGGCTGATGGAACTGGATTAGGCAGTTTAGCTGCTTTGTTCGCTCATTGTCGTTTGAAGTATTGTTAGCGTTTGAAGAACAGCGTTGGGTGATTGTTACGGTGTTTTACTCTTGCCAGCTTATCAAATAACCCTTCTTAAAGGAGCAACTGACAGCTTTTAAATTATTGATACAGCGATTACAAATGGTATCGTATCTATGCAGTCTAATTGATTTCCGATAGGTTTTTCTGATAGGCTAACTAACTCGTTTTAAGTGGATTAGATTACTTATTTCATACATTCACATTGATGTACATTAACTAGTTAAAGTTATCATTATCTAGAAAAATTAAAATTAAAATGCCTTAGAAAAATATGATGCATATTAATGTTCTAAGTAGCTGCTCGATGACGGTATTATGACATAATGTTCTGCAAACACTTTTTAAACCAACTTAGAAACTTACTTTCATTCCAATTATTTAAAGGTTTTTCAATTTTATTCTCCAACGAAAGCAGTTTAATCCAAAAGAACACTCCCAACCCACACTCTGACAACTACCATAGCCTAACCTAACTTACTCTAATCTGTCCTAGTGATTGACTCAACTCGGATTTTAAAACAATCGATACTAAGGCTACATTCAAATTTTGATAGATTTTGTTGCAGCTCATACACATGTCTGTAATGTCTGCAACGTGATCTGGAACTTGTTGAATCGTTCTTGTTCAAGTTGTTATTCAAGATGTTCAAGTTCGCCAGAAAAGATGGAGCATCAATCTCTGATCAATCAAAGTCTCTGAACGGATTCAATTTTATCAATCCATACACGGAAGCAGTGATTCCAAGTAACGCCTTTAAATTCAAATGAAATATTAAGACAAATGTAGGATTTCCTAGATGTGGTGTGCTTAATGATATCCTGTATATATGTTTAGGAACATAAAAACTAATTTCAATTTCTATACCTACAAATATTCTTATACCTACATTCTTGACATCTTAAATCCATTAAAACAATACAACCCAAAACAACAATATTTTATCAGTTTTATCTTTCAAAAGTAAGTAACAAAATTTAATACAATGTTGTACTAGCTTTACTCTTTTAACAATCGTACCGCCATCAGTTCCTGACACTCTTTATCAATTGCTACGTTGCTCTAGAAATACCTCAATAGTCACATCAAACAGCCTCCAGCCATCCTGTAGGTGATTGGAGTCAATAATTGCGATGGTGGCCGCTGCGAGTGTCTCGTTTGCGAAAACAATTATCCACAACCATTCTCACTTTAACTGCCTGGAGGGTAAAGAAAGGAAAAAAAATCAATCTTGTGCCTCCGTTTCAGTTTCTTCTTCGATGAACCCTTTTCCTTCCCAGTGATTAAGAAATTACGGCAGCAACTTATCGACGGACAAAGATTGTGTGTCAGTGCGTCAGTGTGTAACTTTTTCATCATTTGGAAGCTTCATCCACCGCGTCGAGAAATCCCGACCACCACTGCCATTCTCTCGCCCAGCACCTAGCCCTCCGGCGCCAACTAAGACAAACAAGCCAAACCAGTCATCGCACAAATAGCCCAGGCGCCCCGTTTTGGGTGGCAGACCAGTCCGCTGCAGTTTGTCACCTTCGATTTAGACCAACGCAATGGTGCAATCGTACGACCGCCTTTGTGTAGATGTGGTAAAGCACAGATCCAGCTCGGGGCATGGGATTTACGGGAAATGCTGGAAGCTACCGCGGGGAAAAGCCAATTTCCAACCGGCGTCCATTGGTTTTGTGATGTGAACAGCAGCAGCAGCAGCAGCAACTGGGAAAGTTTAACTTATTTGCTAATTTATTTAACCGCAATCAAGAAATTACTTCGCGCGGTCCGAGAACTTTCCGTGGGACGCGGGAGTCCCCGGCTGGGCGGACGGTGTTGTGTTCGGTTGTTTCGGGTTTTCGTTTCGACAGCAAACACGCAAAACCACCAGAACTGCCCGCACAATCAACCCCACCTTGCCATACCTGAATCGTTCTTGCCAGATTGTACGAAACACACGGTCCTTCTGCTTACTGTTCAGGGTGTTCCTACACTCTCTCTTCCTCTCTCTCTCTCTCTCTGAGAACTCTCTTTGCATCTGCCTCTTTTCTGTACGCAAACCTAAAGAATCGAAAATGCAGCTCTGCAGAAGTTAGGACAACTCTGTAACTACCTTCTCCAGCGAAAAGTACCCCGCGCGCCAGGTGAATTGTAAAGTTTTTCCCCTGCGCGGCGGCTACTGCCAGCAACCGACCACCGACTTCTGCTTTCCCATGCCACCTCGCTCTCGTGGAAAGCGCGGGAAGTAAGTGAATGCGGCCAACCACAATCTCATTAACGGAGGGTTTGTATTGATTTTGCCACATTCATTACAGTTGGTGCACTTGGCACAACTGCAACGCTAATAATTTCCGGCATTAGTCGTTGCTGGTAGGAGTGGTAGGAAAAGTTATTTGTAACCGCTTTCGGTAAAGCGTGTGATATTTTTGGTCTATGTAGTTCTGGGAAAGTAAAAATAAAATAGCTTTACGATTCTCTTCATTTTCCTTTTTGTTCTCAATTTTCTTCTATGCTTCGTAATTTGATTAAATTTAAAGGTGATAAATTTAATGGCACAATAAAGTGTTGAAAACATTTTTTTTATAATAAATATTATAATAATAATAATAATAATAATAGTAATAATAATAATAGTAATAATAATAATAATAATAATAATAATAATAATAATAATAATAATAATAATAATAATAATAATAATAATAATAATAATAATAATAATAATAATAATAATAATAATAATAATAATAATAATAATAATAATAATAATAATAATAATAATAATAATAATCAAAGTTATGTTTATAATAATGTTAATAATAATATAATAATAGTTAAGAATAATAATATTCATAATAACAGTAATCATAACAACATAATAAAAAACTAATATGTGAAATAGTAATAATAGTTTGAATAAATTGAATAGTTAACATAAAAAAATAATAATAAAAATAAAAATTATTATTATCATTATAATATAAAAAAATATTTAGAAACAAATGAAAAGATATATTATTTTATTTTTAAAAATAATAAAAGTAAAACAGTTTAAGCAATACGGCCTTTTTGGACCGTTACTCCTGAATAAAAAAATAAAAAAGTAAAACAGTAATAATTTGTTAGGAAAAATTACATTTATATTTATTTAAAAAGTTACAACACCAAATTAATTACTAAAATTATAAAAGGTTTTTGTTTTTTTCTGACGTTTTTTTATCATAGTTTATTCGGGTTTATCTAACTTAATTTATTCTGAATACTTAGTTGCAGAATCCCATTTTGGTTTTCTAAGGGTTTTTTTTACTTAAAAACAATGCTCAGGTATAAAAATAGTTTTATATCGACTAATTAAGATATGTTGTGAGAGAGTTTGAACATGAGAACAGTTTAAAATTAATTAGTTTTTTTCGAAATTTATTTTGCATCTGCAAAATCAACATCAATTTCAACAAATAAATATTTCTTGACTTGTTTTAAAGGCGATAAAAAGGCACCTGTGTTTCGAATCCTCATTTCACCTTCTTTCAAACCACCCCATCACGAGTGAGATCGATCTCGACCGATGTTACATCGTGCCTTTACCGTTTCGCAATCACAAAATCATCACCTTCCGCGGTGAGCGTACGCCGCCTTTTCGCAAATTGGCTTCGCAGGCGCAAATGAACTTCGTAACCTTTCGCGTAACATCACGCAATGCATCCACCCGGTGCCGACAGGCAATCAGACAAGCAGAGGAGGCAAAAAACAAATCACCCAACCAGCAGCTCTAATTTTGTGCTCTCTACTTGTGCTCTTTGCGCCGCCAAACTCCCGAATACTGTAAATTACCTACGCCGGTTTGCGCAGCTCGTGCCGATATCGATTTCAGGTCCCGATTCCGAGACTGATCGAACGTGCACGACCTTCACCCGCTGTGACGCCTACGTTGAAGTGATCCGATGATCTCACAGAACGGTAGAGGAGGTGGTTTTCTGGCCCTATAGTGGACAATTAACCCGACAATCGAGAGAAGAAGAAGCAAAGAGGGGAAAAACCACACCGCGTCACACCTATTAACATAATAATTTCGTATTCGCACCTCTCTTTTTTTGTTATGTTTTGTTAGCTGATCTAAGGTGTGGCCTCCGCGCTGGAACCACAACTTAATTTCTTGACGCTGGCTGGGAGGTACGTGCAACTGCGCCCACACGCTTTTTTTGGGAGAAGGAATGCAAATTGGAGCTAAATTTTGATCGACTGACATCGATCCGAGCGGCTTCGGAACGGTCGCAACGAATCTGGTAATCGATCTCCCTGGCACTTGCCAGCCTTGCCATAATGTACCGTACCGTTAATCTTTTAATTTATGCAAGAATTAAAGTTTGTTTGAACAGGCCAAAAAGAAAAAAAAGGAGACAGGATAGGCTTAATAACGTCCACTTACTTCCCTATCAAGCTACCAGAGTAGCGCTGAGAATCATTTAACTAAATCCATACGAAACTCGTTTTTGCTCGAATAGTTCAGTGTTTGCATGGGGTGAGAGATAAGATTTGCAACCGTTTCGTTCCAACCCTCCGGCCGAACAGCGTGTTTCGTTGAGCTTCATAAATCGATATTTTTACCTTCCACCCAGGCCCCAGAGCCCGGGACTCGTAATTAACGCTCCGGTTTAATCCTCGATCCTCGTCGATCGTTGCAAAAGGAGAAATCTTCTTGCCTGCTTCACCGCAATCGATTGACTTATCCCTGAAGGGGATGCCGTCTCGAGCCGGGGCAAAAATGGGGGCTTAATTTATTGAATCGTTTTATATCGCTACCGCTAATCAACCCGCACGAATGTAACACCCACTTTGCGCAACCTTAAAGCGGTCGCGGCCAGCGATGCAGGAGGCAAGTGTGGAGTGGCACGTAAGTCGTAGTGTTTTGTGTCCGTTAAGGCTTGTTCTTCGCTTGTCATCCAATTGCCAAACATTGGGCACTTCAAACGAAGAGTTGCTGAATGCCGTTTGTCCGCTTTTTGTTGTGCGCTCTTCCCGTATTGATGTTTTGTTTCGCGTTTCACCCTTCCCAAATCGCTCTTCTTCCGAGCTTGAGCGCCTTTTTGGTGGTTTTGATTCCCGCGTTTTCAACGGGTCTTTCCCCCCCTGTGTTCGGGCAAGAGTTGAATTCGTGTTGGCTTGTCTTGTTTTCTGTTTGCTAATCTTGTGTCGTATTTTTTCTGTTTTGCTCGTTTTCAATATTCTCGAGCTCGTTTTTCGGTAACAAGAAAAGAAATCAACCACACCGGCAGAACAAAAAATACATCTCGACGCTTACATCGCGTAGAACATTTGGCAACGGCACGGCAAAAGCAGCACCGATCTGCAAGAAAAATTGATGAAGATAAAATCGGTTTGCAACCAGGCAGGCTGGTGCTGGTGGCGATAGCGAACCGACGCGATCGCGTTTTCGCCTCACGGTGCAGACGGCGAACCTACTCCTTTGGCAGTAACGATAAACGATCGCATCCCGAACCCGTATTGAAGCGCTCGAGGACATATTAAAACATAATTTATGCCACCGTGTACAGCAACGCTCTTTTCTGCTCGGGTACGGTTTGCCAAACCCTGCGCCCACCACACGGGCTTATTAATGATGTACCGCATTTGTCAAACTCGGCGAGACTGCGAGACTGCTCATTTGAATGTCAGAAAACGGAGAAATCGGGTGCTGGAATTGGAATTGGAAGGGAGGCAGAGTGACATCCTGCACGCAACAAAACACCGATCGCGGTCCTGTTGGCACCCTTTTCTTTGCGTGCCGTTGTTGTGCCTTGATTGTGGCTGCACGCTAGTGTGGTTGGATGCCAGCAAGCAAATCCTAGCGCATTCGTACGGGCTGATGATTTGCACCTTGACTTTGGGCCGGCCAGTGTTTAACCCGACTCCGTAACAGTTAGGGAGTTAATTACTGCTGCTAATAGGGCGTCCCGGACCGGTGTCGCGCGGTGTTGGCTATTGGCCAGGGAACGGTTTGGTAGGCGCGTTCCCAGCCTTATCGTTTGGAGTTGTTCGTGGGAAACACAACTAACTAGATCGACTGCGGCGCCGAGATGTGATAATGAGTGGAACAGTGTCGGAGAACAAACTTCGCTAATGTTTCAATCAATTGTTGAAGAAAATGGAGGCCGTTTTGTGTTGAAGCTGGTACAATGATTTAAAGACCTATTAGTGGCAACGTAGTGAAATTTTTGCAAAAAATAACTTGTTACGAAAATTCTATGAAGAGTAGCAAAACATAAAATTGCCCAACCCTTCGTATTGATTTTAAAACTCTTCATGGTAAATTGTTTCTCTCTTATGTACATTTTAAGCTTTTCCGACTATTTTTTAAATTTGTTGTTATCTATTAACGATCAATTACTCCTTCACAAAGTATTCTCAATACTTGCAGCTACTCAATACTCGCAGGAATGATGGAAAATTGACGAAATGAGGTATGACTGTCTAGGCTCTCCAAACTGAATCATTTAACAGCTGTTTACAAAGTTATCAAGTCATTTTAACGAATAAGTAAAAAATGTAGTTAGGATTCCCATTATAAATGTCGCAGTATGATGTAGGTCCAACTGAGATTTGTCTCTACTCGACTGTGATGAATTACTTACCCTATTGATTTAGCTCAATGCAGTTTTGATCTCAGAAATTATTTTTCAATATCATTGCAAGGAAAGATTCATTAAAGTACATTCAACTCTATTATTTGCGAGTCGATGAAAAGGTAAAATCAAAGATGGTGCATAGGAGTTGAAACAAGATTGAAATTTTAGCATACAACTTTGGCAGTTATAATAGGTAATTGCGTTTGCTGATTGGAGCACACATCGTTGCATATTCCATTTACTCACCTCACAAATAAAAGGAATACACATTACATAGGTTTTTTTTCCAAATTATTGGAGCAAAATGTACTGAAATTGAAAGGATTGCTAGTAAGGTTCGAATAAGATGAGGTTTCAATTAGAAGAGGTCTTCGTTTAGACAGAGTTAACTGTATAAAGTAAACAAAACACAGTAAGTTTTACTGTAAGCTAAGATTAATTTTCATCATTCAAAAGCATCCAAATACAAACCGAACATTACTCTGGTTTTCACCGGCATTTGCAGTCGAATTCAAGTTGTGTTTCGGGATGATCTAAGTTTAACATTTTTGAAACTAAATTTGGCAGATAAAGGCTCGTCTCCGCGACACTTTTAGTCTTTTCCCTTCCTCGTTTATTTTTAACTTAGTTCCATCCCTATTAGCGAACATCCAACTGAGCAGCATTTCAGCAAAAAAGCATCTAGCTAGCGAACATTTACTGCATTCTTTGAAGTACTGATCAATAGTCATTGTGTGTTTAATTCCAATTTCTAGCTTTCAAACTGCAATACCATCATCTTAAATCGTCATCAATTAAGCTTAAACTTCATACTTCCATTCCTTGCCAGAGAAGTGCACAGAAGAAACCAACCGGTAGAATTGCGTGCTTCAATCCAATTCCCTCTCACCCATGCACAAGATAAGAAGTCATCCTGATAGCTACCAATGACACGAGACATGCTCAATAATAATTCCCCTAGTAATTGGCACCGTAATGGATAGGGAGAAACCAAACCCGCGTAAAAATGTCATCCCTCATCCTTTAATATGACACCCCGCTAGAGTCGTTGTTCCGAGAATGTCTTTCCCACCGCCATTATCTATTTGAGCTGCCGTATAATAATTGCACTCCTGGGCTGCGGTGCGTAATGGCGCAAGGTGGAGGAGTGAAAAATTATGTATGCACTTCTTGCACTTGGAGTTCGCGACATCAGATAAATGTGTCATATGCTGGCGCATTGGGCGAATGTCTTACCTATTGCTTGTGCAATTCCCGACCCCTTTTTTGCGATAAGTCCCCTCCGATAAGGCCTTGGGCGCAAGGAAAAGTGGAAATATTAAATGGCGGCTTTGCAAGTGCAAATGCGAAGAAAACGATTTCTTGGAGTTAAAATACGCTTCTACATCATGGTGGGATTGATTTTTGCTGGCGTCTTCGTTTTCTTCCTCCCTCTCCATCTTGCTGTTCGTGAGAAGAGGAATGGTGGCACAAGTAATGATATTTCCAGTCTGATAAAATCATCATTTTTCTTGCAGGTGGCAGGCAAGCAAGAAGATCCCGGAACTCGGAGCTACTTCACCGCCAACCCTTCTTTTTGTAACGTTTCACAAGTGCCCGCGTAACGCAGGGTTCGCCAAGGGTGGAGTAGAGAGCAAACGGCAAAACCTTGACACTTCTTGCGTTGTTTCAAGACCCCGCCGTTTGCCCGATCGGAATCGGACACGGAAACGCTCCACAGTACCGGTAGCTTAATGTGCGGACATTAAGCGAGTCACCCCTGAACGAAAGCTACAACAGCACGCTCGGGGAACGGGAAGCTGGGGGATAAAAGTAAAGGAATGAGCTTAATAAATAACCGTTTAGTACAGGTCGGGTAAGATTAATTTTAACCGATACTAAACCCGATTGGCGAAGTTGCGCGAGAAAGAAATGCAAAAAGCGTAAGAAGCCATACCAAACCCAGCGTGAAGGTTGGTGTATCCGGGCAGCCGAGGTAGTAAGGGCGCCCCCTAATCTGCGTGCTGCAATCGATTCCTGGGACCTCTCGGTGGGCCGGGCCTGATGGTGGCCCTGACAATCCGACAATCTCCAGCAGCGGCCAAATGTGACAACAAATCTCGATAGCCCGCGCGGCTCTGTCCGGCTCGACAGAAGCTGATGCGAGTGTCAAGATATCATCGCACGACCCGGGCTCCCTGATATCCCGTTCCGAAAATCGACGTTCTCGTACCGGCAGAATCGATTTCGAACACGCCCCGGCAAGCGAGATCTGCATGCGAATCTCCCGCGATCGGTACTAATACGTGACGTTCACCTGCACATCCGAGCGAGCTGACAATTCGACAAATGTCCAATGTCTCCTGAAGCCGTCCCGAACATTGTTTGTGCGGGATATTGATCTCCCGATCGACCTAACCCCCGTATGCGGAGATGTCGATAAAGATCGACGGTTTGTGGATCTTGTTGCGAATGATCTTAGGACGTGATCAGAACAAAGGCGCAAGCGTAAGCTTAAGAATTCTGGACAAAAAGAAGACGCATTCTTCGCTGGGTACAACTAAAGCAGCTAATTAACGACTGCCGGAAATGAGCAAAAACGGCACACGAGCTGTTCTTCGAGGAAAGATTTACGGCACAGGTACGCCGAGTTGATGATGTCAGTTTTATTGCACACGGACAATTTAAAGGCACCGATCGACCGATACGTGACAGGTTGGATTACGAATTGCGGCTGTCAATAGTTGTCTCCATTTTTTGTATGTGTTTGTTTGTATCTGGCTTTTTGTGTTGCGTGTGTGGCTCCCTTGTTACCCATCTGCTTCAAAGCCTCAATTCCAGAGAATCAGAGTTTGGAAGACGAGCAACCACAAAAAAGCCTCAAAACTACGTATCGCCAGGAGCCTTTTTCACTGTGCCAACAAGCCATCTGACACCTTTTGTCAAAACAATCCTTTCAAACAAGGGCAGTCATGTCTGTGTGTGTGTGTCAAACGGAGGTCAACCAACAGCTGTGCCATTTCGCTCTCAAAACGATACGTGCTAATGACTATGTTTTTTGTTACGTTTAATAACCATCATTATCAGGTCGTTTCGACTTCTGTAGTTACGAGTTGAGCCACTATCGCCCCCCTTTTTGTTCTTCTTCGGGAGTACAACCACCGAACGCAGATAGTGAAATGCCGCTTCGTTTAATGAAGATGGCCGCCACGCAAGTGATCGATCATACCGGGTGCTGCTAAATGTTGTTGCCGAAATTATTCCTTTACAAATGTACGATCGTTAAATTTATCTCTAATCGAATGATAAATGTGTTGTGCTGCGCCCCGCGTTTTGCGTGGCGATGAAACCGTCCGAACATAAACCTTTGGAGAATAGGTGTTTTTTTTTTTGGTGTGAAGAGAAGGCCAAGGAACGAAACGTGTTCCAAAGCAACAGTCGAACTAATTTCTTGCACAACAGATTTTTGCCGGCTTTAGTTCTTGTTGCCCTGTATTGCTCGATTCCAACTGGCGCAAAACGTTAAAGTGCGAACAGAAGGTGTAAAGAGGGAGGGAGAGAGACAGAGAGGGAGAAGCGAATGCATCGCGTTGAATGGTGTGAGGACAACCAAACAGGGAGGGTTTGAAAAATATTGCGTGCAATTTGTTATCAGCAATACTATGCTCTACACTCTCAAAACCGGGCCAGACATGTTCGGATGTTTCTGCTCTCCACCTTTTGCAAAGATGTGTTTCGTTGAAGACGATGTTGGTGCGACGATGGCTTCTACTCGTTGCAGTCCACCCGAATGTGCAATGTAACTCTCCCCATTTGGATGGAAAAGGAAGGAAGCGCTCCCGAGTCTGAACAACCGGCAATCAACAATTATTTTCCAATAAAAAGAGAACCACAAAACAACGCTCGGGAGCTTTGCGGTGGGAAGGAGGGCTCTACCGGGACGCTACTTCGCCGTAGATTTGTTGCTGCAAACTTCAACTCCAGAAAACCGGTCCTCAATCCCGGTCTTTCGTACCTTGAACAATCTTTAATTAGACCATTTGAGGCAGATCGGGAGCACTCCCTTTCCGATTTCACCTTAGCGGCGAGGTGATTTGCAATGCGATCATCAAGAAGGCACTCGGCACGCAATGTCCCGGGACGGCAATGTCTTCCGGTGCCCGCTGCCTTTATCCTTCCTCTCTGCCTTCCTTCTGCTTCAATATGCAAATGGCTTCATGTTTCTGTGCGTGTCTCAGAACATCGAGTGTGATCGAGCGCAAATTAAAAACATGAAGACGACTTAAGTACATTCGTCCACCGATGCATGAAGCTTCCAAGTCCGCTTGCCGTCTGGCGTGCGCTTGGATTAGACTGTGTCTGTACGAGCTAGAGGCCTTTTGTGGTTTAGAAGCAGTTTTCGAAGCCACCGGGAAGGTAGTAATTATTGGCAGCATTCCATGTGTCACGGACGAATTGCGGGCCTAATCTTCGACCAAAACCACTGATATTTCCGAGCCGCGCGCACCGTACAATCATTTTTATTGCAACTGGAAATCATTTCAGTTTTCCCTTTATGTTATGGCAGCGTGGTGTAACTTATTTGCATCCATCAACCTGAGTGTGTGTGTGTGTGTGTGTGTGTGTATGTGTTTGTCCTCCAAAATATTTGCGGTGCAGGTGTCGGTACTTACCACACCGGTGGCTGCAATGGCGGCTTTATACCCGTTCTCCTTGCACTTGGTGCAATGGTGCAGCAAGATTAAGCTCGATAATCGTTTAGCTCGGAACAAGCGGCTTCAGCACCTCGGTCGGTGTTATTTCAGCAAATTATCCGCCAGCCTTACTCGGGGTTCTCCCTTTACCCCTGGTTCCACCGAATCATTATCGCAGGGAGGGTGGGGTAATAAATAATATTCGACAAAGAAGAGGAGGGAGACTTCTTGCTCGATGCCACGCGAAACAGTAGCCACCATTAAGAGGCGAGTTTTGCCTGATGAGGGTGATCTGGTGCGGAGCAGGGAAGTAAGAGTAAAGGAAATGCATTTGACACACACACACATACGTTGCAGCATGGTGCAATGAAGCGTTTGGTAGGGCGGAGTGGTTATGCTGCATGTAAGCAGCATGGCGTCATTTAGAACGCTGCTAAATAGAAGTTCTTAGGCCGTTTAAAAGAGCAATGGTGGTTTGATTCGATTTAAAGATAGCTGACAGCGTTAGAACTCTTTGTAAGTTAGAACGAGGTTTTGTAAGTAATACGGTTAAAGCTTCTAACTTGCGAATGTTGAAAATGCTACAAGAAAGTAAGCTTTTTCGTGTGAATCATTGCTCTTGCAATACACTTTAATTGTTGACTGTTTTATTCTCTTTATAGCTCTTATCCTATTTTAATACTTGGTTCATTTGTGTACTTTACTTTCACAACTATTATTTGATTTTTAATGTTATCTAGTTCATGAACATGTCTGTATGCTTTAGCTTTTATTCCACACACTTCGTTGGTTCTAGTATCTCATCTCAGTATCGATTATTTTCAAATTTTAAGATTTTTTATTGTTTTATATTTTATTCTTTCATCAGTATCGAAACTGAGCAAAGCATGGGTAGCAATTGTTATAGTGTCATACAGCCAACACAACGAAAAATAATTTTCCGATGATTCATTCTTCAGCACGCCTAGCTACAGCTCCACAATTTGTTCAAGCCAGAAATATGTCCCAAGTTATCAACAAATGAGTGCGAAACGCTCCATGGGGCCACTCCAGCGTGCTGTATCTGCAGCGATAAACGTCCGCTTTCGAAACTTTATCTCCCGCCGGGTACCCTTAATTGTCCACCTGGATACAGCGATACAGGGAGCCAACGCAACACACTTCATTGTGAGGCGTTAAGAACATGCAACTCATTTTGGAATTGCGTTTGCCCCAATCGTCCACCGCCACCGCCGGGTGCAACTTGCTGACCGCACTGCACAACCCCAAGTGTCAAGAATTCAGCTTGCTATCGCCCAACAGGCCCCGCAGGCAAATTGTGTTTCACTTGACGTTCCAAGGTGTGCAAGCAAGTTTGGTCGCCACCCTGCCCAGTTCCACTCGGAGCGAATGGAGCGGCGAGGAGGTAAAATGCAACCAGGGAAAAAGGTGTTGATGTCTGTCGTTCGTGCCGTTTCCTCAAACGGCACGCGTGTTTGCATCGCACTTTTGCGTTTTGTGTCCCTTCCCCCGCGCGGGGAACGGCAAGAAACCACTTACGGTGAACTCTGACCCTGCTCGAAGGCATATCGAAATAATAAATATAGCCTGTGGCATTCATTTGCATTAGAAACAATGCAAGTGCGGCAACACTGGTGGCTTTGGCAGCCCCCAGCTCCATCCCTAACCTTCCCAAAAGACAGTCCTGCATGCGCCGTACCGTGTGGCACAACAATGGGGCTGCAGCAATCGTTTGACTTCGAACCGAAAAGGCAGCCCGGGAGACCCCGCAGGGCCATAAATATCCGTACGTGCACGTTAAATCAAAGCGATATTTATTGCCTTTCTGGTTGCTAATTCACACCAAATCGTGTGCGCCACACAGTAAAGAGCCGGGGCCCTATCAGCAGCCCGGCGACCGGTATCTGTGCGGTGTATCACGGTTTTGGGGAGGGAGAGTAGTTTCATGTATGTTTTATAAGCTACTGGAGCTAGGTGCAGGCGGCAGTGGTGTTGTGGTTGCGGTGGGCACTCACACTCTACATAAAATATCAATTTCATACAAATGAACCTCTCTCGGATCGATTGGCCGGTGGGCCAACTTCTAACCATTACAAGGTTCCCTTCCCTACGGCAAGGAAGGCACCAGCATCCACCACGGCTAGGAATGTTTGACTTTCACTTTTAATTCTAATCGCTACCGATGGAACCCGGGTTGTCCCCGTGAACGATT
>SIXB01002391.1:0-28930 GCA_007018985.1 Anopheles bwambae | reverse complement strand
AAAAAAAAACAAATATATAGATTCCATATAATGGTTCCTTCATTGATGATAAATAAATGATTTTTTAAAGTTTCAAATGTAACCGAAAACCTTCTGGTCGGCTTTTGTGTCGCTGCAACGCCCTCCGTCACTCAAGGGTTAATCAAATCGCACAGTAGCACATTTCTGCTGACCACTCTTTGCAAGCTGTCAAATGGGAAAAAGCAGCAACAACATAAACAAATCAGATTGGCCCTTCCGAGCAGCGTCCACTCGCACGGCAAATTTTGCTCCATTCTTTTGGGAAGGTAAGTTTTTAATTAAAATACCCATTCCAGTCCAGGTAGAAAAAAGCATTTGCTTGCCATTGTAGCTACCGCAACCCGTATCTTCCCTCGGCAGCCATGGCATCCGCATCGAGCAGCAGCGCGAAGAATCTGTTCAGCGACTCGAAACGGCGGCTGGCGGAACGGGTGGCCGTGAACGTGAACAATGCCTCGTCCGTCGCCCGGCAGATCGTGCGCGGCTCGAAATCGAACGAGATACTGATGCAGGCGGCCAAGAACTTTGCCTACCATGAGAGCACGGTCGACAACAGCATACAGAATCTGAAGAAGATGGAGATCATATTCCAGCATCTGAACTACCAGTACGAAGCGATCGAGCAGGCGGCCGAGAAGCTGGAGTATGTCGAGGAGCAGGTGAAGGCCATGGAAAGGTGATAAATCTGCGTGGTTCGGTGAGGCAGGGGGATAAGAAAAAGGGGCGTTTGCGCAACAGCCATAGTCGTCAGAAAGCTTGTTTGGCTTTCAAAGGAGCTGTTAATGAGGTTACTGTGCCCAGCAACTGTCATACATTTTAGCTTTATTTATTAAACGTTTAGTTAAGTTCATTCAATAGCGTGCATTCCGGAATAATTAATGTTGAATAATATTTTTAAAAATATCCAAACATCCACAAAATTACCTCTTTTCCTTCTGTTTACCTCGAACACTGTCAACTGAACGAGGATATTTTAAAATTACCCCTCAAACTGACAGCGCCCGTGCAAATGTTACGTCAAAACTGGGGTAATTTTTGATCCTACCCCCTCCACACGGACGAACAGCGACAGCGCGCGCCAAAAAATAAACATAGCAACGCGCGTTTGTTTACGTTTCCTGCGCTGAGATCATCCTTCGAGCTGGAATTAGCTTGCGCGTTCGTGTTTCGCGACGAAAATGCGTTAATTGTTCCCCAAATTTGCAAAAACCGAAACACTAATAGTTGAAAGTGTGTGTTAGTGTGGAAATTTAGAGCAAACCGAAGACAAAACACTCACATGATCGCGGGCAGCGATGGAGCATACGCCACGGAATGCGGTGCGACAGGGTCACCGCGGTGCCCTTCTCGGCACGCCGAAGTTGGCCAGCGACAGCAGCAGCAAAAAATCACTCTTCGGGAAGGATGCAGCAGATGAGACCGACCTTGGGCCGATGACTCCGCTGCGGTTCGGGAGCCATCGGAAGAAAGGCCAAACGCGTAAGTTCTGTTCTGGCTTGGCTTTTGGGCGTTCTGACGGACGATGCTGGAGCTCCACGGCGTCTCGCGTTGATGTCCGGACAACCAGTGGCCTACTTAGCTCTGTTGCTACTGGGTTTGTCACTGAAAGGAGAGGGCGCTGTAAAGCCCGATCATCCCAACAAGGACGTTGTTGGGTATAGCTTGCTTCTTCCTGCCATTTCCCTTCTAGCCATCGGTGCCCGCTTTGATCCTCACTTGAGTGTCCTGTTGGTCGTTTTGACCTGACGGCGCTGACGGATTCGACAATGGGCTAAGGTCATGTGAGCAATCTTAATCCTATAATCAGGTCCGGTCAGAACCATTTCCTTGTATTTTTGAAGTTTTCTCCACGCTCTTGGTCGACGTTCAAACTCCCTATTGGATGCTCTACCATTCACCCTGGTCGCCGTTTCCGTTTCTAAAATGAAGGAAATGATCCAGAATTTGTTTGAGCTATTTATTTAGCATTGATTTACGATCCCGGTTTATATGCTTGCTCCCTGTCCGATCATGTCCAAGGTCCATAAACCTGATTGTTGCCTGTTTGGTGGGATTTTCTGTTAATTCTTTTTGGAATTTACCACCAACACAAAAGTCCTTACAAATGTGTTCTTTTTGCTTGTGGTGTTAATTTGTAAATTAAAATTATTGCAAGGACGTCTAAACAATGCAATATTTATTCAATAAAACAAACCTAAATTAATGGCGGTGCCACATGGTTTCTCCTGCTATCTTTTCGTTGAACATTTCTGCATTGCTTGATCCAATTTAGAGAGAAATTTCCATTCAAAATTAAAACTCTTTTTACACGTTACAATCGACAAAACATGATATTTTGGATTTGTTTGGTACAGTCATAAACTCGCCTCAACGACTCATTAATATGCCCGTCATGGGTTCAACTCTATAAGGGGGACCGTTCTCCCCGTTGCAAGGCTTCGTGGTACTTTAAAAGCCTCGAAATCCCTGCATAGCCCCGGTATGTCCGCGTAGGACGTTACACCAATTAGATGAATAAGATAAAACGGACAAACTGATACATAATAACGATAACGATCTTGTAAATGCCGATCCTGAAGTTAATGTCGAATCCATTAAGGTCATTGAAACTTATTCTTATCCCATACCAATATTGGAACTGTTCCCAAATCCATAAAAATTGGCATAGACATATTGTCCAATTTGTTTAAAGATTATTTAAAATATGCTATTTTTTGATTCGGTATCAGTTCCATACCCGGTCCAAGTATCGTTCCGAATCTGTATCCGGAACAATTCCAGGTACAGTTTTTGAAAATAATTGAAATCTGAAGCTATTTCTAAATCAGTATGGATTCATGATCGGTTCCAGGACCGGTATCGGTACAGTATCAGTTCCAGGTCCTTTAAGGGTTTACTTTCAGTCCTAGGGCTGATATGGATTCTTTATAGGTTCCTGGATCAGTATGGGTTCAGTATCAGTTTCAGGTCCGGCATGGATTTAGTATCGGTTCCAAGACCGGTATGGGTTCTGTATCAGTTCCAGGACCGGTACGGGTACTTGATAGGTTCTAGGACCTGTATGGGTTCAGTATCAGTTCCATGTCCTTTATGGGTTTACTTTCAGTTCCAGGACCGGTATGGTATTTTGATCGGCTACAGGACCAGTATAGAATCATGATTGGTTCAAGGACTATTATGGCTTCATGATAGGTTCTAGGATCAGTATGGGTTCATTTTAGGTTCCAGGACCGGTATAGGTACTTGATTGGTACTAAGACTTGTATGGGTTTATGATAGGTTCCAGGACCGGTATAGGTTCAGTACCAGATTCAGGACCGGTTTTAGGTTATGTGGAGTTCTTGGACCAGAATATGTAATGTATTGGTGTCAGGACCAATATTGGTTTGGTTTAAGGTCTCTTAAGCGGTATCGTCATAAGTTTTTCTTTTTAATTGTGTTAAGAGGCCATCAATTTCAGCGCACTCTTAAGAGGGATCCTAGAAATGTATTTGCGCAGTCCTGTACCCTGGCCAAATTACCTAGTCAAAACGTACAACTATTTTTTTTCCCTTCCTCCCCCCCCCCCCCTCCTTCAAAGCAGCCAGCAGCAGCAATGCGCTTACCAACATCACCTCGTTCCGCAACCTGTTCGGCAACGAGTCGCCGGACAGTGACCGGTCGCTGTCGCCCGACTTTGCCCGCCGCTTCACCAACAACGGCCGGTACGAGCTGCTGTCCGTCGACCAGGACAAGGAAAACGTCGCGATGGTGGACGAGGAGACGCGCTTCTCGTTCAGCGGCAGCATCCCGGAAACGCCGAGCAGCCGGCTCAGTGCCGAGGAGAGCGCCCTGCTCGACGAGAACAACTCCAACTCGCTCTCGCTGATGATGAGCTCGGATCTGAATCTCGTGGAAAAGCGCACGAAAGCCCTGCACCGTACGCCGGGCGTGACGACGCGCAGCCGATCGACGAATAGGGATCGGGCGTCGGTTGGACCGTTGCAGCGCAGGACGCAGCAGCAGGCCCAGCCACAACACCAGCCAAAGGCACAGCTGCTGGGTGTAAAAAGACCGCACACGGTGGTGAGTACGCCGGACAACCGTTCCCAGTCGCCGGTGTGCACCGAGACAGGAGGGAGCAGCAGTACAGCAAAGCGACCCAATGTGAAGGCCCGCACCGCACTGCACTTTAACGACGTTCAGCCCATACCGGCGAAATCGTTCTACTCATCAGCGTCCGTCGCCGAAAAGGACCACAGCCCCCTTAAACCACTCCAGCCTTTGTCGACGAAATCGTTCTACTCGTCGGCGACTTCGTTGGCACAGGGCCCAACCAGCACCAGCGCCCACAAATCAACGCCCTCCCCGAAGCGATCCACAACGCACCACCAGCCAGTGACGCCCAAGCACATGCCGCTCACAAAAACTCCACACAAAGCGACCATGCGCAAACGCTCCAAATCGTTCTCGTCCGCCGCCCCACGGCTAGGGCAGCGGGGGACGGTGCACAAGATACGGAAGCCGTCGAAAAAACGCTCCCCCAAGGAAGCTCGAACCGATCGGTCACGCACAGCAAAAGGCGGAGGTTCGGCGGCGGCAAAGCAGACGAAAAATCGTGCCATCGCCGGTGGCACGAAAAGCTGCCCCACCACGCCGAAAAGCAACAAGGAACCGGATCACGAGCAGATGCTGCAGCAGCTGAAGCGCGTGAACAGTATTTTGCGCGAGGGACAGAAAAACTTAAAGCGCGTCGCCCGTCCGCTCGTCACCTCCCGCTCGATGACGGATTTAGCTGGCGCGGGGCTGTCGTCCGAGAGCGAGGGGGCTGGCTCGTCTTCGTCGGAAGAGGAAGGCTCAGCCTCGGAGGAGGACGAGGAGCACGGTGGTGGCACGCAGCGCAAGTTCTTCCGCTCGAAGCGTCGATCGCGATCAATACGCAGCGTGTACAAACACTTCGACACGATCATGGTTGGCGTGAAGCAGGGCGGAAAGCGCAAGCTGCTCAGCTTTCCGCAGCCACCGAAGCGCCGGCGTACCGCGTTCGGGGAGGAAAGTTTCGACTTTGCGCACGAGCAGGCGGAGGTGGAAGATTTGATCAGCAAGCTCGGTGATGGTGGTAGCGACAGTTTCGGCGAGGGAAGGGACGAGGGACAGCTTTACGGGACGGTACGAGCACAGGCGAACGATGAGGACGATGCACCGATACCGATCCAATCGAACGTTATCTATCTGTCGGCGGGCGATGGGTTTGTGGTGGAGCACAGTCCGGCCGAGGGGAACACCACCATGGACGCTCAGCAGGCGGACTGCGAGAATGGGATGGTTGTAGTACAACATGGCGGCAGTGAGATCACTGAGGCCGTCCTTCACGAGGCTAACAATTACTCCACGACGTTCGATGGTTACGATCAGCTTGCGTACGATGGCGAAAGCATGTACGAGGGCGTCGAGCAGCGGGACGACTTTTTATCCAACAGTACAATCATCATACAGCACGACACGTATCACACAACGTCTACGATTTATCACAACGAGAGTGCTGCGTCTACAACGGTGGTGCAGAACTCAACCGGTAAGTTGGCAACAAAATCGATGTTTTGAATATTTATATGCCTTTTTAACAATAACAATGAAGCGAGCTAGTGATGTGCGTCCCGGAGCGCGCCTAGTATATTCTATAGGTACGGATGTAAGTTCGAAATTTTGAAACACGTAGGATCTTTTAAAACCACGGAATCGCTGGTCGGAACTATCAGAACACAATCGTAAAGGTCCGAATTAGTGATGTGCTCGTCGGCTCCGATCAGACTCAGGTTATTGTTAGTCCGAATCCGACTCCGGTAAAATTCTAACAGTTCGGCCCGGAGCCGGAATCGTTCCGAGTCGTCCGGAGTCGTCCCGAGATTTCCGGAGTCCCCCAGAGTCGTTCGGAGTTGGCCAGAGTCGCCCGAAGTCGTTTGGAGACGGAGTCGTCCAAAGTCGAAGGAGTCATCCAGAATAGTGATGGGCAAATCCGACTCCGATAAATTCAGAATCGACTCCGGAAGGTAGGTTATCCCAGCATTATCTGGAGTCGTTCGGAATCGTCCAGATTCGTCCGGAGTCGTTCTGAGTCGTTCGGAGTCGTCCTCGGTCCGTCTTCGGGCGGAACTAGTGGTTTGGATTTTGCGATTTCGGAGTCGTTTGGAGTCGTTTGGAGTCGTCCGGAGTCGTCCGGAGTCGTTTTCAGTCGTCCGGAAATGTTCGGAGTCTTTCAGAGTCAGCTGAAGTCGGAATCGTTCGTATTCGGTTGAAGTCAACTGGAACCGTTTGGGTGTAATGTGATTGTGATAAGACATTTCATTTTGTTGTTTTTATCTTTGCGCGCGCACTTCGTATACTGGCCTTTGTTTTGAAGGCCGATTCTGGCCGACTCCGACACCAACCGACTGCGAACGACTCCGAACGATTCTGGCCGACTCCGGATGACTCCGTCACCAAATAGCCATACGGACTACTCCGGACGACTCCAGATGACTTCGGACGACTCCGAGCGGTACCGGGCTCAGGATTTTTGCCAACTTTACCCATCACTAGTCTGAATGGTTCGTTATATCAGGCCGGTTGGATCAATTGGGGAATGGTCGGAAAGTTAGAACCTTCCTATCCCTTACCGCTGAGCTTATTAACAAATCACCAGATCGATTTCAATCCTATGATCGAAATAATCCATTGACAATCACATGGTTTGTTGGTAAAGGAAGATTTAAGCATGCAATTACTATGAATTTACCTGATCAATAAACATATGGACATTTGTGTATTGACCTGGTAAACCCTGTCCTAATGTTTTACTGTTTCTGCTTATCATTCCGTTCCTTTTTTAATGCATCTAGTTCCGTTTCGTTCCAAATTAGCGCAACAATAAAACGAGCCCGAAATCCGGTTTGGGGAACGAATTGAATGAATTCCAAAAACGCCCTGACTATTTTGGCATCACCTCTGATTAGACCAAACGAGGGAATTGCCACACTGTAATTCGCATCAGATCTTATCGGAATATTGAATGGAACAGCTTTAAACACCAAACGGCTTATTAACACAGACGGTTGATTTTTTTCTTTTAGTTTTTTTATACCTTCTCGGCAAGTATTTGCAGAAAAACAAATAGTCTTTGCTACGGTGGTTTCGGTCCAGACGCGAAGATACAGGGTTTCTTGTTGTTTCAGAACTCTTGAAATTGAATACAAATGATTAAAAAACTGTGAAACACTTCCATTCCAAACGATCCATTCTCATGGAGATTCCGTAGCCGAATCCGATTCCGGAAACTGATTCCGGACCATGATAATCAAGTCAAGTGATACAGACAGGCTTTGCCCCAAAATAGATGCTGCGAAAGGCCAGAAGTATATCTCCTCAATCAATTTTTTACCGGTTTGCGCATCCCTACATAGTAACGCAATTTATGGATGACCCCTTAAATAGAATCCAATTTGCACTACGAAATGAAATTATTCATCTTTGACCGTTATCATTTTCTTTTCCCTTTTCGCCCTAGTATCACACTACCAGTGCCAAACCCAGTGCCAGTCGGAGCAGCCGATGCCAACCGACCCAACCACCAACGCATACTACCCCATCTTCTATCCCGACCGCGTAAAAGAGCTATGGCGCGAGGAACGACAGCAAACGCTTGCCGCCGAACAGCAAACGGCGGACGTGCGGCATTTGCTCCGCCAGCAGCCGGACCATCGAGCGAAGGCGGACAGGGCTGGTGCCGGCCACAACCAGTACCAGATCGATGCGGGACAGCGCGTGTACGGTGCGGTGCACTGCAAGGAGTGCGGCCTCACCTACACGACGCACGAGCCCGAGGAGGAGCTTTTCCACGATCGCTTCCATCGCTCGCAGGCGCAGCTGAGCTTCCCGAGCGGGCTGAACGAGCAGGTGGTGGTGCAGGTAACGGAGTGGGACGTCACCGGACGCATCATCGTCGTGTCGCAGGTCGATAGCACCCGGCAGCCGCTGCTCCGGAAGGCCCAGTCCGTGCTGGAGCTGGTGGACGGCGAGCTGGGGTACGCGACGTGCGGCGAGCTGCCGGAAGGGGCGTGCGTCTATCTGGCCGTCGCGCGCTCGACCGTGCTGGGGATCTGTGTGGTGCAGCCGCTCCAGTACGCGAACCGCATGATTTGCCTCGACGGGCTGCACGGCGTACCGATCGATTGCTACTCGTCCGAGTTCTATCACGCCAAGTGAGTGGTTCGAAAGGCGGTCTTTGTTTTTAAACTTACCACTATTAATTCACCATCTTTTTTTCACCCCAGATGCGGCATCTCACGCATTTGGGTTGCGCCGAAGTACCGCCGCAAAGGAGTCGGACGCAAACTGGTGGCCGCCGTCCGGTATCACTACATCTTCGGCTACACCATCGCAGTGGACGAGGTCGCGTTCGGCGCACCGACGGAGATGGGAAAACTGTTCGCGGAATCTGTCTGCGGCCGGAAAGACTTTCTCGTCTACGTTTAAAAGGGAGCGGGGCTCGCATATAATGTGCCACGTTAATGATCGTTAATTTAATTTTCTCTTTCACTCCCTGTCTCTCCCCCCTGTGTTCTCCACTATTGCGTTCTCTGTGTTTATTGGATAATTTTTGTCTCTGCATTTAATAATAAACAATCACACGACGGACGGGTGAACGGGTTTTTTTTACGAAAATTATTAAAGCGTATTCATCATTTCTTTGCTCCGGCGGCCTTCGCTGCCATCTGTTCGGCGAGCAGTTGCCGCTCGCGCATCACCTTTGCCCGCTGTTTCGCTAGCTTGTCCACCTTGCGGTGCCATTTGACAAACTTCTCATACTCCTTGTCGGCGATCGGGTACTGCGGAGTGGTCCCAGCAAGAAAGTGGTCCAACAGCTCGCCCACCTGCAAAGGCTTGCGGCCGAACTGCATGCGGCGTCGGATGTTAAGCACCTGCCGCGCGCACTCCAATATCTGCCCTGCCGAGTAGCCGGTAGTGACCTTGGCCAGGGCGGACAAGTCCAGATCGCGCGGTACCGATGGAAAGCGACGCAACGCATACTGCCACAGCAGCACGGTGGAGCCATAGTCCGGTCGGGGTAGCAGCAGGATCTTGTCGAAACATTTCTTCAGCGGTCCTACCTTCGCCACCCATGGCTGATCGCAGGTGCCGACGAGCAGTACCTTATCTTCCGGTTTGAGCTGCTTAACGATCAGCTTGAATAGATGCTTGCCGAGCTTGGCGGGATCGAGCGGTTGCTCCGGCTGGGGCACTTTTTTGTAGAACGCACGATGAACACCCTCGATCGCCAGCACCGACGGTTGCAGCAGGCGGGCGGCGCGTAGTACGAGCTGCAAAAAGTACGCCATGTTGTTCGGTTCGATCGGTCCACACGTGTCAACGCTCAGGTCGAACAGGGTGGAACCCGTTTCGTTGCAGATCGCTTCGAGGAGTAACGTTTTCCCATACCCCGGTGGGCCTACCAGACAGAGCGACTTCGGTTTCGGTGCAGCGAGTGGTCCCATCCCGTACAGGTACGATTGAAGTATCGTTCTAACCTCTCCCATGCCCGGCGGTGGATCCTGCTCCAGCCGATTGCGCCTCTCGAAGGCGGCGTAATTGAAGTCACCGATGTAATCTTCAAACGTTCGCTTGCGACACGTTTTTAGTACGTTTCGCTCGACCAACTCATTAAGCATGGATTCAACGGACAGATCAGCTGTCGGATCGATCGGCTCTTTGCGTTTCTTCCCCTTGGCACCTTTCGCACGGGGAGGCTTTTTCGGTTTCGGTGGTTTGTACTTCATCCGCTCGTCCTTGCACAGCGCCATCTGTAGGAGCTCCCGTTCGGATTTGAGCAGCTCGTGTACTTCGGCGTGCAGTTCTTGATGCACCTCGGCAAACTTGTCCAACGTGATCCACTCCATGATGGGAAGATCCTGCAGATTGTCTAGCTCGTTGACAAAGGCCCAATCTTTGCGGTATCGTGCGAGTGTTTCCTCCAGCGTTACTGGAAAATAAGGAGAGGCCGAAACGATGAGAAAGAGTAAGTCGATGTCTGTGGATGATCTTTGGAACAGGTCTCAAATCCATTATGACACTGGAACTAGATCATGGAACTGGTTTGCAAGCTATCCCTATCGTGAAATTAATCCTGAACATATTCTCGTCGTAAATGTAATCCAGTTCCTGTCCTAAAACTGATTTTGAACCAATCCTGCTTTTGGAACTAATGAAAGACGTATACCTTTTCTGGAACATAATATCAGTGTGTATGTATCTCTATTCCATATTGTGGAATTGGTCCTCTTCCATAAACGAACCCAGAGCCATTTCCAGTCGTGGAACTGATTCCAAGCCTAATCCTAAATCTACCTCGATCCTGATACAGCTTCAGAAATCCTTCCTAGTCCTGGAACATATAACGAATGAAACCATGCACATACATTTAGAACCTACACTGATCTTCAAACTGATACTGTAATGATCTTGTTCCTGGAATTTATTCTGAACCAATCCTAATTCTTAAACCATTTTTTAAACTATCCTTCTCCTGCAAAAGGATAGTAATCTAATAGCTGATGCATAACAGACCTATTCCAGACCTTTAGTTCATCACAAGACTATCCCGGCTCGGGAACTATTCCCGAAATTCTCCCAATCTTGGAACATATTAAGAATCCTTTCTAATCTGGTGCATCTACTGATTCTCTGTTGGTCCATGAACTGATTTCAAAGCTATATCAATCCATAAACATACACTGTACTTATCCTTATTCTTATTCTGATTCTGAATTATTTAATTAATTCTGGCTATTTAACAGATAGTTTACTTATCTCAGTATAAATAGCCTAAACAGACCTGTTTCGGTTCTGCAGTTCATGAAGAACCTATCCTGATCCTGAATTTGACCTCGAACCTATTCTTAACCTTCAACAGATAAAGAATATCTTCTGATCCTGATTGGAACTGCACACAACTCTATACCGATTTAATATATGTTACTATTCTAACAAGATATTGGACCAAGATATTGAACCTACTCTGATATCCGGAACCTAACCTGGAACTAACCGAATTCTGGCAATGATCCTAAACTTTTTTGAATTGTTCGTGGTCTAGAATTTAATCATGAACGTATCATGATCTAGAAACTGTTTCAGAACCTTAGCTTAGGAACACATTCAGCTTAAATTCAGATTTTTTCTGGAACAAGGAACAACTAGCCAGCCTATTACTCGCTCTGGAACTAACATCAAATCTACTCCTGTCATGATTGATAATCCAAACAGAAATTCTAAAATATAGAAAAACAGAATGAACTTTTGCAGTAATTGTCCTTACGGTACGCATTGGTCATAAACTCCGGCTCGGTAAAATCATAAGTCTTGCCCTCCTTCCTCTCCCTGGCCCGTTTCTCCCGCGCCAGCTCCTTCAGCCGTGCCTTCTCCTCCCGCTTCTTCTCCTGCTCGCGCTCCTTCGCCGCCTTCATTGCATCGGCTTCCTTTTTCCTCTGCTCGGGCGTCTTCAGCTTATCGAGCTGCTTCTGCCGCTCCAGCGCCAGATACTCCAGCGGCGTAAGCGTTTCGCCGCGCACAATCAACACCGTGCCGCCCTGGAACGGTTCCGGGATCAGATCGAACGCCAGCGTCTCGTCGTACCACTCGCGAAACCAAGCCCGCACAAAGTCGGTAATGTCTTCGAGCAGGGCCGGACCTCGGATGCGCAATATTCGTGCCTTTTCGTCTACGATTGCCGCCACAAAGCTACGATCGAACTCGGGCTGTCGGGCTCGGCGTGCCGCTCGCACCTCCGCAACGGCAAGCGCATCCCCCAGCTTCGGTTCATAGTCATCAAACAGTCCCAAAAATTTGGATCTATCAAAGCGATGCTTTTTCTGCGCCTTTAGCGCATTAAATTTGCGCCAATAGCGTTGTATCTTTGCTGCGGCCCGGTTCAGCCTGATGCGCTCCAATGCCTCTTCCAGACGCTTCGCCGCTTCGGCCTGGGCCAGCTCCGCCGCAGCATCGTCCTCGGCCTGCTGCTTCAGGGCTAGCTCCTTCGCGTCGGGCCATTGTACGGACGCTACCCGAACTGTTTGTTCCTCCCAGCCCGGTGGTGCGTAGTACGCAAAGTGGACCACATCTTTCTTCTTCATCCGAAAGTCCCAGTTGTAGACGGTGCGCTTCACCGGGTACAGCATGAACTGGCCGGGGCGGTAGAAAAACTCGTACGGCACGTCCACAATCTCCTCGTCGATCGGTTTCGGATAGTAGCGGTCGGGATGGAGCCGAAAGTTTGTTTGCCGTACCCGGGCCTGGCGTGCCCGTTCGTGCGCCGTGATCAGGTTCAATGCGGCCTGCAGTCGCTCCTTACGACGGTCTCGCTTTACGACGGGCCGGTTAATGCCTTTTCCAACGGGAATCTGCTCTTCCTCCGGTTGTTCGCTTTCGTCCGAGGAGCTCCCGTCCTCCGAATCACTTCCCGGCTCGATGAACGGGGGCAGCTTTTGCGCATCAACCAGCGCTTGGAGTTCGTCGGGTCGCCGTGCGGGAAAGTAGCAGGGACGTACCGCCAGCACATCGTCCGGTATTAGATGCTGCTCCTGCAGCGCCCCGTCCACGTACACGAACTCGCTCAGCTCGATCTCCTGCAGCTTCGTCCTGAGCTCGAGCATGCGCGCCTGCCCAGCCTCCAGCAGTTGCTGTATGACGGCTCGCTTCTGGACTTGCAGCGTTTGGTCGTAGCAGCGCTCCAAGCTGCGGCACAGCTGCACATACCGGCAGAACAGATCCGACACCAAGCGATGCACGATCCGCACGTCCTTGGTCGGTTCCGCCAGCTGTATTCGCTTTTCGTGCTTCAGCACGTGGTCGAGCAGGTCAGTGGTTGTGATCCAAAACTTGGCAACTGCCTTCGCCTGCGCCATTTTGCCTGAAGGTTTTCTCTTTGTTTTGCCACTAAAATATAATTTTAAAAATGCACTAATCTCTTCTTCTTTTTATTCAAAAATTCTACTAAAGGCTGATTAGCGTTTCTTTTCAGCGGTTGCTTGGATGATTTTTATTCAGTTTACATCCTACAATGACATCCACATCCATCATGGAAAACGCAACGCCGACTTAGTTGTTAGTATTTTGAAAGGTAAGGAGAAGAATGATTTATGATTAGTCAGAATTCAATAGATCAACGCCTTTCTGTCCCGTGGTCTGGAGTTCTATTGGAAAACCCTATAGAAAAAAAACAATAGGAAAACAATTGGATTGCATTTCTTCTGTTTCGGACACTCCTGAGACAGGCCTGTAGGGAATGAGAGTGAGTAGAACTGTATGTTTGAAATTCTTTCGGATAATTTTGATAAGGATTTTAAAGAAGAGGTCAAAACAAATAGCAGGCATAGACAATGAGATGGTTGAAACTATTGTGGAAAACAATCTAGTAGACACGATGTCGAATGTCGATGCAAGTTAGATCAGTTTAGTAATGGATTTACGAGAGGAAAGTTGCTTTTGTTGAATCTAGAAAAATCATTGAAAAGAAATCAATAGAAAAATATAAAAATAATGGAAAATCACAACAAGGTCAAGACCGCAAAGCGGTTTTAGCGCCGGATAAGTAAGTAAGTAAGTATCAAGGCCCGGAGTCACGATCTGTTCCAGGACTGATGTGGAATCTTAATCAATTCAAAGTCCAATATAGGTTTGGGATCAGTTCCACTACCGGAGGGTAAATGTTGCAGGATATGCATTGGGTCAGGATCAGTTCTAGGACCATTAAGGGTTTCAGTGTAAGTTCTGGTGTGGGTTCGGGATCAATTCCAGGGCCATTACAGGGTTTCGAGCAATTTCAGTGCCGGTATAGGGTCAAGATATATTCCAGACCCAGTATGGGATCAGGATCAACTCCACGGCCGGTAAGGTGTCAGGATCAGGTCAGGATAAAGCAGTGTTCTCCAATCTTTAGAGGATCGCGAACCACTTGACTTTGAAAATACCTTTGTCGCGGCCTACAGCTATTGACGGCATACATTGTATTGACTTAGTGCATAGTTTTTAATTAAAAATATGTTTAAATCTTACTCTAGAAGAGCCTGTTGAAAATGTAATCTTGAAAATGGGATAAAATTGCACGATTTGTATTGTAATATGCTTTTCTTTTAAAAAAATCTTTGTGTCGCGGACCACTTTTGTTAACGCCACAGACCACAGGCTGGAGATCACTGAGTTAAAGGATCAGTAAGGGGTTAGTATCAGTTCCAGGGTCAGGTTCATGACTAATTCTAACACCTATATGGGAACCAGATCCAGCAACAGAATGAGTTATGTAAAATTCCAGGTTCGACATAGGTTCGGAATTAGTCCAAGAAGCGGCATGAATTTTCACATGGATGAAAATTCATGAATTTTTTGCGTTGACTTTTAAAAAATCCGTTGCACACATCCTTAGGTTATTAAATACCTCAGTAATTATCTTGCACTGCAAAACCCGTTTACTCTTCCTTCACTACCGCCACAGCACGCTGCGATTTTATTTAACTCTCCTGCCGCACATTCCTTTGCCGCCGGCCAGCACGTAACCCGTCAACACCGATCTTCTCCTTCACCTCGTCGATCGTCTGCTCCGCTATCGCCCGCGCCCGCTCACTGCCCTCCTCGATAACGTCGGCCAAATAGCCAACATCCCGCGTGTACCGCTCCATCCGCTCCCGGATCGGCCGCAGATGCTCAATCAACGCTTCCGCCACCAGCAGCTTGTACTGGCCCGTGTTTTTCCCCACCGCCTCCCGGCATATCTCCTCCACCGGTTTGCCACTGACCAGCGAGTGGATCGTGATCAGATTCGACACGCCGGGCCGCTCTTTCGCATCGAACGTAACCTCGGAGCGGAAATCCGTCACCGACTTCTTCACCTTCTCCAGCACCACGTCGGCCGGGTCGATCAGCATGATGCAGCTCTTCGGGTCCGGATCCGATTTGGACATCTTTTTCGACGGATCGCGCAACGACTTCAGCCGGCTGCCGTCGTTCACGAGCGTCTCGCAGAACGGGAACGTTCGGCCGTACTTGTTGTTGAACGCGCGCGCCAACGATTGGGCCAGCTGCAGCTGCTGGATTTGATCCTCCCCGACCGGCACGTGGGTCGCTTTGTACAGCATAATGTCGGCCGCCTGCAGGACCGGGTAGAGGTACAGGCCGAGCGGAATTTCCTTCATGTTGGCCGACTTCTCCTTGTACTGGGGAAGATGGGTCAGGCGTGCCATCGTCGTGAGACAGCCCAGAATCCAGGACAGTTCGGCATGCTGCGGAACGGCCGACTGGAGGAAGAGGGTGGCCCGTGCCGGATCGATACCACACGCCAGCAGCGTTGCCGTCATTTGCAGCGTGTTGTGACGTAACGTGTCGGGGTCCTGAGAGGATGGTACCAAACATCAGTGAAAAGCTCCCCACTTCAGGGTATGCTTCTTACCGGCGGGATGGTCATGGAGTGCAAATCAACAATACAGTAGGTGACGTCCTCTCCGGCTTCCTGCAGCTCCACCCAGCGCTTCACCGCACCGAGATAGTTGCCAATGTGCAGCGCACCGGTCGGCTGCACGCCGGAAAACACCTTCCGTGGCCATGGGGCAGGCTGTTGGAGGGGAAAGGAAACGTTACTTAATGCACATCGTCATGTAAACTCGCACGTACCTTCGCTTCTGCGAAAAGGAAGCGATTTTGCTGTCGTAGGCCGTTCGTATTCTTCAGCAGGAAGGGTAAAACACGTTTGGCGCTGAACATTTTTTCCGGTTTGCTAGCGAACGATGCAAAATGTAAACAACAGCTCAAATCGACGATAGCCCGAAATGTCACAACAAACCGGCTACACTGTAAAGTGTATCGCATACAAAATTACCAACTTGCATACAATTGTGGTGTTTGAAATTGTATAGAAAGCTTCGGTTTTTTATACCGTTTGTGTGTAGAGATGGGTACCCTAGAGCACACCTACGCACCCACGATTCCGAATCCAGATATATCTGTTTTGAATGTATCCCAAAGCTTCGAGAATTGATCGGAATTTCCAGAATCCTTCTGAATTGACCCAATCTACTGGTATTGTGGCTGCTCAATTTCACTTTTGCGAAAATGGGATAACAAAACGGATCTTAATCGAATCCCTTAAATACGCTATAAAAAAAACAGTTATAGGGCATCAGTAGTAGAAATTGGAATTTTAAATATAACCAGAAATGATCAGTCAGTGACTACAGTATACGCTCGGTTATCCGCACTAGGTACATATTGATAATCCGCGGATGTGCGCGCACATGCTTTTTGAACATTAGAGAAATTCAAAAAGAGCATACAATGTTTCAAAATATTTAAATATTTTCATACAACACATGCAGTTGTCAAATCTAAAGGAATCTAATCAGAATATTCTGCACGAATCGTCTCAAATACATGATAAAGTGTATAAAAGCACTAAATTCATAAAAAAAATACGAGTAACCAATTCTATTTCAGTCGAAAACCGCGAAATTCAACCTACGCGGATTCCTCGGGAACCGACTGTACTCCCCTTGAGGTAGGTATTGGTCATCTGCAATCCAATTGATTCTAATTGCTACTTAGGATCTAGGGTGACCAACATGAATATGAAATAGGCAAGTAACGTTGGTCTTAACCATTCTGACGTAGTGCTAAGCCTTATCAGTTTGGCCGGAACATTAAAAATGCTCATTGTTGATATAGTTTAACACTGGCTGTGCCATAGTGTTGTTGTACGTATTCTGTTATGTATGTTTTTTGCCGATTTCTGATTTCTGTAACGATAGATATGAGTTATCAATATCCTAAGCGGACCCTTTTACAACACTTTTCCAGTGCAGATAGGGTATGTGTAAATCCGTTTGAAATCGTCCCGAGCAGCACATGTTAAATTGTCGGGTCGGACTCTCTCACTCACTATCGAATTATTAGCGAGCTCAAGTGGTGTGTCGATACTATCGCAACCGTTCCTGTTGCTCCCTTCATAATCGACGGCCCAGTATCAGTTTTAATTCCGCGACGAGCCGACGTGGTTGTGAACCCGTATAAAAATATTAATCGCTTGAGCTCCAACCTTTACCAGTGATTTACGGAACCTTTTCTCGCAGTTTGTGCGCAAATAAAGTGTGTAAAGAGTATTTGTACAATGAAACAACATAAGAAGCCAGCTGATGATTTGTACAGCCATAAGTGTAATGTTTTATGAGTTGTGTGGTACCCGGTGTCTGTCCAATCGTTCGATCATGGTTCAATGGAATCTCTAGACTACTGGTTCGAACCGACTACCGGTAATCAATCTTTGGACGTTTTATGTGTGTAATTTATTCAGTTTAGTGCCTTTTCCATGAACTTGTGGTTCGATTTTTGACATCTTTACATGAGTGCTTAATTTGCCAGTGTTCTATTTAATCACACAAACTATCGTAAGTTTGTAATCTTTCTTCAGGTAATCGCAAGCTTTTATCATCCTACCTTGTTACCTCTACCCCTTAGTCAAACTTCCTTATTTCGAACTTGTAGAATGTTTGGAAAACGCCCATCGGATAAGACACTTCAGACACCGAACGATGGAAGCGCACCTGGACCAAGTAAAAAAACCAAAGCAGACCCCAAGCGACGAACTTTGCAATGCTTCACTCACGGTATAGCGTATCAGGTGAAGCTTCTGGTGCTTTTCACACAAACGCTAAACAGACAGATGCAACAAGATAAATCCATTTTCTGCAACCTAAAAAGTGAGGATCCCGAAGGAGGCAAATTTGATGATTTACTATTTGAGTATGAGTATGGCGATCAGAAAGGGAGTTTCTTCTTCCAAGCCAAACACAAAGCAGACCCCAACCAGTACCAGATAACGCTGAATGACCTAATAACGACGAGGCAAAACGACGCACCCTTTGCAATTGCTCCCCTCTTTCAAAGTTTTTACGATAAGCTACAGCATGGTAGCGATGATGTAGAGCCTGTGCTTATGCTCTGCACAAATGCTCATCTATCGCCGGAGGTACAGGAGTTAACGAAACCTTACACGTTCGCTTTCAAATGGTTAGAGGAAACATTCGGTTCGATCGCGGACTCAAACACGAGCTTCAGTCAAATTGATCTAGACAAATTTAAACAACTTAACAAATACACACAATTCTATCGCTCGTTAAGTGAATGTTCCGAATGCATGCGTCTCGCTGGTGCACTGGCGGATGCAATTTATAATCGCAAACCAGTTACCCTCAAAGATTCACTGTTCAGCAAGTATTGCAAAGCCATAGTGGAGAATATCGTTGATGTTACCACGAGCATAAAAAAAGATTCCTACAAAATTAAGACTCAATTTTTTAATCCAAACGATCTGTTCCTGGAGCAATTCAAGCAGCAGTACGAACAACTGGATAGCAAAGTTGATGCACTGAAGGACGCAGAAGACAAAGGCATATGTTGCTCGAAAGGATTTATTGAACGTGGCAGTGACAGGTTGGATTACAGCAGCAATTCATACCTACCCGTTGATACGGTATCAAATGCGCTGGTGGAAAAGTTTTTCCAATCATTTGTTCTCATTACTGGCACGCTGAATGAGGGACAGCTGACGGACGAATGCAAAACACAGTTCGAAAGTGTCTCAATGGTGGAAGGCGGCTGTGCGCATGGTATGGTGTTTGAAGAACTATTCAACTACGTAAAGGACCCGGACCCGGAACCATTGGATAATGAGCAGATTGAACGGATTTGGAAAACAACGTTTTATCAGCTGCAATTTTTTCAGCTGAAAGGATTTACATTTAGCCGCCAACAGGAGCTTGAGAAGTTGGGTCTTCGTCTGCAGGAGTCAAAGGTGAAGGCGACTCCGCTATATCAAGAGCTTCTGGCTCGCATGTCATCAAATAGCAGTCCGAACGTTAAGGAGCACGCTTACGATATGTTGGTAGTGCATGAAATAATCAAAGTTGGTTTGAAGGAAATTCGGAAACCGTTTGAATTCCTTATTATGCAGGAAGGAACGTTCGAACAATGGCAGGACACGGTAGAGAGTGTGCTATGCTGGTTGACTGCTCCATTTGTACTGATCGTAGAAGTACGGAACGAGTCAAAAAAGCATGAGCTGGTGAAAGTTCTTAAAAAAGTTAAAACCAAGCAAACACATTCCAGAATGATCATAATATTAAGTCCAGCTACCGTAATCAGTCAGGGGAATATTAACGTAAGCTGCTTAAGTGATCAAACTTATGCAGTACTTGGTCAACGTCAGTTAACACTCCATGGAACGATCGTATCGGTACGTGATCTAATCAGGGATACGGACAAACTATCGTTTTTAATTTACCTGCTCAGTTTGAAAGAGCTTCCGTTAAGCTTAAATCTGGAGCGCTTCTCTACATTAAAGAATAAATATGTAACGCGAGGATTGATACAGGATGAAAACTCGAACGAGATCAATCTGAATGAGGTGGAAAGTAAAACGATAGTCATTTTAGACGCTCCAGGAAATGGCAAA
The DNA here is from genome assembly GCA_007018985.1 of Anopheles bwambae. Lineage (NCBI taxonomy): Eukaryota > Metazoa > Arthropoda > Insecta > Diptera > Culicidae > Anopheles > Anopheles bwambae. Next base: position 9,405 of record SIXB01002391.1, on the reverse strand, counting down.
TCTTCGTATATCACCTGGTTGGCGCAACATCTCGAAACGAAAAACTCTGAACATTGGATTTTACGATTCAATGCAATAGAGTATTCCTATGATCTAAATGAGATTGCGAAAGAATGTGAGACTAACGCGATGACTGAATTGCGTGCAGTGCAAATTCTATTCCAGTTCGCTTACATGACCGCACAGCTAGGCAACATTCATCAAAGCTCGGATGTGACGACGACGTCCCAAAGACAAACAGCAAAAAGCTGCGCAGAAGCATTGCGCATTGAGAATGGTACGTTTTTGCTAGATGAAACGAAAGCGGTCGCATTTTCCCACGAGCAACTAACACTGTTGAGACTGTTCGTTTCCAAACTAAACGGACGAAATATGATTATTTTCTTCGATGGGTTTGATGAAGTTTCTCCCAATTATGAAACTGTTGCCTTGTCACTGCTTTCCATGCTGGATCGTCTTGATGGGATAAGTAGGATGTGGATCGCAAGCCGTCCATACGAGTTGAAGACCAAATTCAAAAAAGCATTGCGAGATGTTTGCTTTCTGCAGGTTGGAAAGTTTTCAGAAGAGGTTCAGCTAACATACTTGGAAAAAGGCTGCGTAGGATAACACCTTATACGGATGAGAATAAAGTAACGAGAAGTAAACTAATGGAACTGTCCTTCAAATTCCTTATAACTATTGAAGATTTTATAGGAGAGCTTCGTCAGCAGTTCCTATTTTTTGAGATGATGTTTGAGGTGTTGATAAAAGATTACTTCTACCCCGCGACTTTAACGCTTCAGATCGATGTTTTGCACGGCTATATGAAAGGCATGGAGCTAACACAGCTAATAGAAAGATTCATCAAGCTAAAGCTAGAAATCGTCGATACAAGTAAAATGGGCTCCACCGACGCGGCTGCTGCTACCGTCGAGGCACAGAATCGTGCAGCAAAGCGGACGCACGAAGCTCTTCAGGGGCACATGGCGTTGGGATATTATGTATTCGCACACTTCTATTTGAGCAAACGGGTAAAAGACCTACATGACAGTGAGTTTGATGCGGATGCACTCACGAAAGCGAAGGAGTACATGCAAGAGTTGCAGACTGCGAACGAAAAGACGGGCCTGGTGGAGCGTATCGTCGACGATCGTCCAATATTTGTGCATCGTATAATTGAGGAATATTTCGCCATGCGTCATCTGTTCGAAGGTAGAGCGAAAGAGTCGAATACGCGCCATGTACGTTTATTTTACGCAGAGCTACGTAAGTTTAATTTTAACTGGAGCTACGGTGATATGATGGACAGATTCTCGATTATGGATGGCAACAATGTGTTACCGCTCCATTTGACAGTGCTCGAAACGGACGGGAGAGCGATCAAGCGCATCTTGGACGAGGATCCAGGCGCCATCGAGAAGCGAGACGCATTCGGCCGAACCGCACTCCATTTGGCCATGTTTCGGCTGGCAATTCACGAACATAGGCCCATTTTAGAGCAGATGATCGTATTGGCAGCGGAACATCATTGCATTCAGGTGCAGGACACTCTGTTCGGCATGCAGGCGATAGATTACGCACTGATGGTAGAAAGCTTGGAGATGGTTCGAGCCTTGAGTTTAAAACAAGGCTACTTGAAGGATACTGTTGATTCGCGGCTGGTGTTGGCGTTGAAAATATTAAACACATTGGCGTTGCGCTGCAATGATGGCGAACTAGAGCAACATATTCTGTGCCCACTGTTATCGAACAACTATTTGCGTCCCTATTGCTTACACGGGTGGCATGATAAGGCCCCCGAGACAGCTGAATATGCGGGTGCCACGTACTGCCTGCTTGATGCATGGCGTTTCCTACCCGAACCCAGCTGGGTTGAGCAGTTCAAAGGGAGTGATAACGGTAATATGAGTTTAAAGCGGCAAGTGGCGAATTTTTCCGGAGCGTTTATGTCCCGTAATAGGCTATTTTTTGTGTGTCGCGAACATATGGGACTGATGGCAAGGCTCGAAAAGATGTCTGAGATGCCGCCCAAATACATCGACATACGCGTCTACGTCGATGAGCCTAGTCTAATTGGCGACCTACGTGGGCTGAACTCTACCGATGTGAATGGTGCTTTGACCCGTTTAAAGGATAGCGCGTTAACGAATCGGGTAGTACACGTTTTGCTAATGTTATTTTATGGTTCTGAAGATGATGATAGCCGGTCTCGTAGTACAGTCGTCATCTCGTACGACTTAACAACATGCCCGTCATGGGTTGGATCCCCAAATAGACCGTGCCGCCATACGTAGGATTGACTATCCTGCTATGGGGGGAAATCAATTAGTCACTGAAAGCCAAAGCCCCACTAGTGGTACAGGCAGGCCTTGACCGACAACGGTTGTTAAGTCAAAGAAGAAGAAGAAGAAGATGATGATACGCTCGCATAACAGAGCGATCCTCTTTCCAGATGCAGACTTTCAAGACTTATTAGTACCACGCAGCTGAATCCTTGCTAGAAAGGAATGGTCCATATGAGGCTTGAACTCATGACCCTGCGAGGTGCTCCTGCCTATTTTCCCACATCTGGTACAGCTTCTTCCAGCCGTCCTTAACGCTCAGACGGCTTCAGACGTTCGCGCAAAAATTTGTCGTCCCTTGGCGTCCCTTGCTGCTAACTTGGTCACTTCACTAGCCGCTTCTGAAACATCCTTCACTACAGCGTCCCACACCTTCGAGGTTTCGGAAAATATGGAATTCGGTTAACCGCCACTTATTACTGCTTGCCTGGACCGTACCTAAAGAGATCCACGCTTTTTGGTTGCTTTGATAAGACTGACTATTACATTATGCTATTACAGCCTACTAAGATCGGTTGTACTATTCGCGATTGCTAGAGGAGTTGCTACTGTAGTAGGAGTTGCCGGCTGTCCAGGTGCAAACATTTCATTCGCCAAAGTAAATACATTGATACAATAAAAATCCCCTAGCACTAAATTCTGGAAATAAAAACACACACTCAACGGTTTATTATTAGTAGAAAAGCTTTTATTTTGCTTAAAATGTTTCGAATAATGTTTCATACGATATTCGAATAATGGTTCATACCTTCAGTAAATATCATAACATAGCTGTATTAAAATCTCATGTCTCCTGTCTTTTTTACGCCGTTGAACCTTCTTCCTGCGATGGTTTCAATACAATACAACAGTACACTCGCAGAGTAAAGAGGCACCCGATGTATAGAGCCGTTTAAAAAAGCGATACAACAACTAAATATACTTTACACGTGAGCATTAAGGTTTAAAAACTATACACCGCACTGTTAGCTATCGCTGCCGGTTGCTGTTCTCCCGAAACTGCTGCTGACACAACAAGGACTTAAATATGCTGACGAAAGGCTAAATTACACATAAGGCGCATCCGTTCCCGTTCAGGCCACATTCGTTTGCAACAATCTTAAGCTAAAGCTAAACTGCCAGCAACCATCAGCTCATCCGGTTGCATACACACTTTGTGCATCGTAATCTGGTGCCATTAGACCCCGTTCCTCCTTTGTTAGTACAACTGGCCACTTGCACTAATAAAATACTGCTTTTTACGTTGTAAAATAAAAACCGACCGTTTTACAATCACAACTTCTGAACACGCTTCTCATGCGGGAAACGGTTTTACCAATTTCCTGCGCTTTCTCACACCATCGCTTGACGATAAAAGCTTACGGCAACTATGGAACGTGTCGGGACCGAGCTGTGCTGCTTCACGCACGGCCCCAACGACGGGGAATGTGTAGCACGGGGAAAAGAGAGTTTTAGAGAGATTTCGAGACTGGGTGGGAGAGGGCGATTTTCCTTCTTTTTTTTTTTGTTTCATGTGTCGCGCGCACCTTGAGAGATTTGGGCGAGATCGGAACTGCGGAATCGCTGGTGCGCTTCCCACATCAATTCCAGTTCCATCCGCGGACGGGCAGATGCACGATGCGGTGCTAGATCTGCTACCTATCGGCACTGCCCTCCTTCACGTTGACCACGATCACGTTTTCGTCCGCCGCATCGGACAGATAAAATCATAAGGTCGTGTCGACATTGCTGTTACTGTCCGACGTTGGGCCATCGGGTGTGTTTTGCGGTGGTTTCTTCTCCGAACCCTCCAGATCACCCGTACTGCGGGTCAGCTCGTCGAGCAGCATGTCGGTATCGATCAGCCCCAGCACCGCTTGCTTGCTGATCGAGCGTGCCAGCAGCCGCGTTTTGCGCTCCAGCTGCTCCTTCTCCGTCTCCTCGCTGTTGAACGTCGTCGTGACGCGGTCCGTTTCATCCATCATGCCCTGCAGTGCCGTCGAGGACGCTACCATCGGCACGGCGTCCGGATCGGTCGGACTCAGCGGGACGTAGTTGTGCTCGAAGCGTCCCGCTTCGGGCGCGGAAGCGGAAAGCATCGCATCCCCACCACACGGTGGCGTTAGCTGCGAATGATGGAACCCGTGGGCGACGGACGATTGCGTACGATTGTACGCCTGCTGCGGCACATCGACCGGATCACTCGGTTTCGGCGGCCCGTGCTCGAACAGACTGGCTGCGGTTGGGCGGGAATCGTTGTTGCCCTGCATCGAAGTAATGGTCAGCTGCTCGTCCACCTCCTCGATCACCTGGTCGGTGATGCGCATGCTACCCATCGCCAGGTCCGGTATGCGTCCACCGGCCAGATTGTTCGAGCTGGCCGAGCCGGGGAACTTGAATGGGACCGAACCGGCCGCGTCCGGGGTCGCACTGTTCGGGCGGCTCGATTCGTCCTTGCTGAAGAATCGCTTCAGCGCCGAGGTGACCGTGTTGACGCGGGACATTGTACCCGCCACGCTGGCCAGACTGGTGGCTGAGCTGCCTCCGCGGTAGATCGGTTTATCGGACGTGTTGAAGTGGATGCCGCTCACGTTATCATCCATCTGGGAGTTGTAAGAAACGTTTGTAAATAAAATCGATCGAGTCAAATGTAAATGTAGCATCAGAAAGTGAATCTGTTCGGAATGGTTTTAGCTCCAGCATGGCAACAATGTCTGAAGGAGAATACTTCGTTAAAAAAATATAAAAGAATAGTACCTCTCCATGTATGCAATTTGTCTAGCATTACACATGAAAGTTATGCAATTTGCATTACACGTTACACCATTTTAATGCTTTTTACAGCTTATTAGCACTTTCTAGACGACATTGCTTAGAGGAGGCTCTTCAGAGACCATTCCCGAACGTGTCCACTCTCTGAATGTTATAGGTTAGGACATGATTAGTAGTGCAGCAGGATAGTATGCATTTAAGGGAATTTTAAAGGAACCAGAGGTGAGTAGGATAGGACGACAGAAAGAACCTTATGTCACACACCGATTAAGTAGTTGCTTGACGTTATGTTAAGAGAGAAATAAACAGTCCGCATGTACTAAAAAGGCCCATGTTGTAAGCTATCTGTAAGATTGGAAAGACATTCTAAAGTATACAATTTCTATGGTAAGTATAGAAACATATTGTACAAAAAGCTCTAAAACTGGCGGCTCTAGATGACCCTAAATTTTTCACAAAAAAATTTTGGTGACATTTTTTGCCTGTCAATTCTTATTTCATTTAGCACGAAGCACGAGCACGAAAGAATGGCTTACTTCAAGCGTAGCATCGCAAAAAGCGAGCGTTGATTTTATGCAAAAAAAAACTACAAATCCGCTACAAGCACGACTGCTCTTGAGTTTGTTCTAAAAATGAAAAGTTTTTAGTACATATATCTCGCAGAAAATTTTACGCGAAAATTAGTGGATTGTCTAGAATCAGTACAAGTTGACGAATTTTGAGCTTGAGTTTTTAGTACAATGAGCCTGTATATCCTCGAAGTAAGCAGAATAAGTTCTAAAGATAAGTTACCGAAATTTGTCTTTCAAATAAACGTTAGTAAGATTTAGTTATACTACTCAACTGCCTTAAGAGCTCTCCCTCTACTACCAGTAGTGACATAAGTGTCTATCTGCAGTGGAGAAGCTTGATAGAAAGGTGCTGTCCCGATTAGTAAGCGAGTGCAATCGAATTATTGGTCTGTCCACTACGAGCCATACCGCGAGCGTACTGCACTTTCATTTGTTAATTTTCTTACGAGCAGAACATTTTTGAGGACGACCAACCACCGCCGTGTGTTACCGATTGCCCGCACATAGAGACGGGCTAAAGAAGCACACGTTGGGTTTGGTGCGTGCGAGAGCGTTACCGACCCAACCGCCACAAACTAGATGAAAATACGTGAACGAAAAGAGCTTGTTTTTGTTGTTGTTGAAAAAGAGGTAAAGTGCCATCACCGAGGAATACCAGTGAGTAGCCGATCCGTTCGGTTAAAAACAACCGGAACCGATCTCGTGCGGGAGCGCACAGGCATCGTAAGAACGCGTAATCGCACTCGTTTGCTAACCTCGTCGTCGTTGGGATTCGCGGGGAAGTTATACTCAACCGGTTGGTTCTGTTTACCGACCATTTCATCGATCCGGACCGCCGTCGGCACGACCGGGATCACTTCCGCCTCGCGCTTCTTCACCACGATGTCGGCGGTCGACGGTTGCGGCGGTTCCTCCCGTATCTCCGCCGACGCGACCGTGTGCGGCAGCTCGGTCGGGAAGATCTCGTCCCAGTACTGATCCTTCAGCAGCTCCGGATGCTCGTGGTGCATTTCGTCCACGATCAGGTACGACACCTGCAGATTCCGGTCGACCATCCAGTTCACCTCGAAGTCGTCGTCGTCCTCGCCGAACGGGTTAATGAGCGATTCGGCCACCTTCAGCCAGCCCATGTAGAAGAAAAACTGCAGCGTGGTAAAGATCGGAAAGTACTGATCGATCTTGTTCACCACACCCTCGCCCAGCTCCTTCGTTTCCACCCACTGCTGGCCCATGACGGAGGTAAGGAAGTAGCTGTACACCGCCAGCGTTACCACCTGCGTGTACACCAGCGGCACACTGATCGTGTCGTACGAGATCAGCAGCCCGCACTGCCCGCGGAACTTGTTCAGCTCGTCGATGATCGTTTTGGACGCGAAATCGTCCCGACAGCGACCTTCCTTGCGGGCGCGCGTCACAATACTGGCCGCCCAAACGATCGGCAACCAGTGCTTGGAGTGGCGCGGGAACTTCTGGTTCAGATGGGACATGATGTTGTGCTCGTTCTCGTTCAACAGACCGGCTTCCACGAGATGCTCGATCGTGGGGAAGCGTTTCTTGACGCGCGGCGAAATGTTGGTCAGCACCATCGTGAGACAAAGGCAGACGTAGCGCATTATGGTGCGGCGCATCACGCGGCCTCGCTCATCCTGCAATCAAAGAGAAAGCGATTAACGGTGATCGAACGTAATCTCGGGTATCGTAGTGGGGCGGCATATGCCCGAAATGATAGGTAAATATTGAACCACAATTAGCGTGACAATGTCCGGCCGCTAATGTCCTGCTATAATAACATCAAATCGTAATCGGATATCCTTTTTGACTGTTTTTTTTGCTCTAATGATACCGAAACCATCCACAGTCCATACTCCGAGAGGGTCAATGGCCTACGCAACGATAAACCCACCTCCCAATCCTAATCGCTTTCTAAACGGTGCCAAGAGTCACGTTACAACCCGATGTTGCTATTGTCCTTATTTTTGCCACGACGCTCGCGACAGCTGTTTTTGACGCACAACCACCAACACTCGAACCGGGAATCGAATGAACAAATATTGCCACCCACCGTGCCACAAGTTAACCCCTTTCCCACACATGAAGCGGTCGACGGGTGGAGCGTAAATTATCGATTCGAAGCTCATGAATGCGGGAGAAGCGTGGCGCCCGCTGGACTGTGGCAAATCTTGCTTCCTACGCCCGACGGCCCCGGCGTATACCGTACCTGACCGTGAATGTTGGCACTGACGAAGACGGCAATTGGGTCCGGCCAGGGTATGCTGGTGTACTGGTTCCACCAGCGCGTCATCACGATGGTGACGTAGAAGCCGAGCACGAACGAAAGCGGTATCAGGTTGCTGTACGTCGCACAGTACTTGACAATTTCCTCAAATATCCTAAAATGAGGGACAGTGGGAAGGAAAGGATCATTAGAATTGCAGAAAAATAGAGAAAAAAGGAGCAAATTGTGAGTCCGTACCGTTTCTGGTCCTCCGATAGCCCGAAGCGGTAGGTAATGTTGAGCACGTAGTATAGAAGCAGGAAACAGGTTAGGTCCAGCCATACTAGTTTGTAGATACTACCGCGCCATCTGCAATGTGCAAAGGAAAGAGTAATAAAATGAGACAATGTAGAAATAAGAGAGTAATATCACACAGCTGTCAAGATTAAGGACACAAATTGCAAAACCAACGAGGCAATAATTCGAATTCAATCGATTGCGTGACACATTTTCCCACACGATTTTCTCTCAGTTTTTAATTGATGCATGCGCAGCAGTGAATATCAATAAAGGTTCAACCTGATAAGGTCGTTGCAAATGCTGAGCAAGTCAGCTGGAGCATTAATTTCTTGCTGAGGAATGCTATCCACAACAATGTACACGATATGGTCTCAGACGACGAGAAAGACCATGAATGGATTCGAAACTGGGAATGGTAAGACCTACGTCGTCTGAACATGTATTGAAGACTTCAAGGTTTTTTAGGTAAACGTACGTAACTCCACTAATAACTCCACTAGTAGGGAACTAATTGGTTCTGCTTCAAATATTTGACTAGGTATCCTAACTAGATCACCACATCCCTAGTAGATCCTAATCCAAATAACTATTCTAGTGCCCTACCGCCCGCATTCATAACTGCTGCATAGAATGAGTTCAGGATTTTCGGTGCTTAAAGCACTCAGACTCAAACAGTTCTGAGTTTTTTTTTCGTGATATTCCTTGTACCATGTTCATACATATCGCCAACGATCATCCGTTGAATACGACACGCAACTATCTCCGAGATCGTTGGTATCTTCCATATGGATAACATGCGAAGGCTACATGAGAAAGAGTTAAAAGGGGATAATTGTCAAGATTGTTGAGATCGTACATCAGAAATGACTTAAAACATACATAATTCTCAAACAAACTCTTTTTATTGCATTAAAATCTACAAGGACGTAATCAGAATAGTTCATAAAGATTAATAGCATAACAACATGTATCAATCAAGAGATACGTGAATCTTTAGCGGTATCGAACTGTTTGGAGATACATGAAACGTTGGAAATTATATTCAAGAAGATGAATAGATCTTAGTAGATTCATGAATCTTTTGGAAACAGTATTAGATCCCCAATCTTCATGAATCTTTGGAGATTAATGGTTCTAAAAGTTTGAAAATCAGATTTAAAAATTCGTTTTAAATATTTATTTATATTGATATACTTACTTACTTATCCGGCGCTACAACCGCTTTGCGGTCTTGGCCTGCCTC
>SIXB01002390.1:0-27935 GCA_007018985.1 Anopheles bwambae | reverse complement strand
CTATCAAAAGAAAAACCAATTAAAGGAACGTACAAGATGAGCGACGATGCGGTTTCGCGAGATGCAACGGTAGAAAACATCAAGCAATTCGTTGATTTTAAGCGAGATTGAGCGGTCACTCTTAATTAAAAACGATGTCAAAGTGATGCTCCAATTTCCACAGCGCACCTTTACGGCCAGTTGTTGTGAAAAACGAGTTAAAACATAAAACATAAATGTTCTACAGAAATAGAATAGAAATTTACTTAATATAAAAATAAAAAAATTCTTCACTTTTTGGTAAACAATCGTAAAGCAAACCCGTACAAAAAATGTCCACTAAATGGGAAACATAAAAAAGCACAACGAACAAACACGGCATTACAACGACAGCGATTTTTTGTTCCTCGTACGAAGCGTGACATGAATTTCCGCAAGCGACTTTGACAAACTTTGTTTTGCTACACACACAACGAAGAATAAAACAACACTCAAACAGACCAACCTTATACCCGGGCTTGCCCGCGAGCCAAACAGTGCCGGATGCAGTTCTAGGGCAGTTTGCGAGCACAGCATAAGCTATTGCTCACTTTACCACCAGCACCACCACCTGCAGGTTTGTCTTTCCGTCACAATGTTTCCACTTTTCCACGGAGCTTATGCGCCTCTCCCCTTGCCCTCCACTTCGCCTTCCCGCATCTCTCTCCACCTCCCCCAAAAGAATGAACTACATGCGGAAAATCTACCGCTTTTAAGACTGTCTTAATCTTGTTTAACCCTCAAAACCGCTTATCGCATCATCTTCTTTGCTGCTGCTGCTGCTGGGACGGTCGAAGTTTGCCCGCGCCCCAGTTGGCGTGAAGAGGCGCGCAGGGTAGTAGTCCACACAAAAATGGGTGGGATGGAAAATCCAGTGAAAATTCACCGTACGCGCGCGTGGTAGATGAAACTTGAGCTAATTAGTAAGTATGTATATTTTCCGGATTGTGTGGCCGTAACTTTCCATTTCCCGATGTGTAAACCACCGTTTGGGTGTCTCGCTTGCTTCCAGGACACCTACCACCGTGCAGTCATCCTTCCTTCCTCCCTGGGAAGAGAGGAGAGGGCTAAAGGCGAGTCTAGCGAAAGTAAGTCATCTAAAAATATGTGCATGTGATTAACGTTCGACAGCGAAATTTACGACACTAGCGCTCGTAAAACAGCGCTACGGAAACACATTGCAATCGGAAACGGCCACGGGAGCAAAGGGCGATGGGGCGATGAGTAAGAAATTTGCCGGAAAAGCATATTTTCGCGACATAAAACAGAGCAACAGACAGAGCGAGAGAGAACGGGCGCGCGCGTTTCGCCGGGCTTAGCGCTCCACGCGAACGTCCCTAAACCAGCTGCAGCGGAAAATCGTGCCCGAACTTTAAGCACTGTCAATGCTCCCGGCACTAAGCCTGTCTGAGACAAAGCACTCAATGGGCAGGGGCGGGCTGCTGCCGGTGGGGCCGGTTTCGTAACACTTTACGATGTCCGCGCTTCGGGTTCGTCCTTTGGTGCTTCCAGCAACCTTTCCGTTGCGGCCGGCCGGGGGAACAAAGCCGCGGGAAAGCGAAACCGAAAGCGATGGTCGGCACTTTAGATCGCTGCTCACGCTCCGGCTCGGTAATAAAATCCTTGTTCTTGGGATTTAAATCGTTGTCGCTGGAGGGCAGGTTTGATTTTCACGGGCGCATGCAGTACGGGTGGACAGGTGGACAAAGCTGGGGTTGGGTTTTGGGAAGGTGGATGGAGTTTTGAATGGAGTTGGTGTAACTGGCAGTACAATCGCGTCGGGCTTTGATGATGGTGATTTTTTTATGTACGGTGTGTCTTGTTAAGGCATTGGTTTAATGAAAAGGAATTGAGCTCGTTTCGGCAATTGGATCGGAGCGATTGCTGAGCAATGCTGATATCGTAGCGGATGGGTTGAGATGGTGGAAATAGTACAAGAGATTTATTATTTACACTAAAATACACACCAGCACGTTTAACAAGTAATGTGGTATAAAGAATTCCTTTTCCTTAAATTCTAACAACGTTCACTTCTTGATAGCCCTCCCAAAATTGCATTTGTAATTAAATTATTAAATTCATTGGAATTCATTTGTAATGTAATTATCAATATAAATGTTCATTCTATGATTTGGTTTTCATATTTATGTGCTCCAAACACACTATTTTTTACATTCAGTAATATATTTTTGTGAAACATTGCGCTGCATTACTCATTTCTGTAAGGGGATGATGATAGAATTGACTATTTTATGATTTACTGCCAAGCGCTTGTGTCAATTAGTCATCGTAATAGAGAATGTAAAAAAACTGCAATTAATATACCAAACTTTATATTAATTAAAAATTAACCTTAAATTCATATTATTTTTTTTATATTTTTTTATTTTATTGTGTTGTCTGAACATTCCATTAAATCGAACATTCCATTGAATCCTACTGGACATACTACTGTTCAAATTGTTCAATATTTTCTGACGAACTTCTCTCAAATATTCCAAATAGCGCTTTCCAATAGGAACGTTGCACTTTTTTGCATACACCTTTATCACCATTATTATTTTAATATTTTCTACCGTATTAAGATCCAAATTTTGGGAGCGTCAATGTAAGAAATTCATTTTCTTATCATTAAATCACATTTTTGTAAACGTGCCCTTGATGATACTGGCGTTATGTTGCTAAAAATAATCTTTTATCTATAATATTTTAATTTAAATCGACAACCTTCCTGATAGCCTGATCCTGACAACCTGATAGCAAGTTTTTACAATTGCCAAACATAATTAATTATGTTTTTTCCCGCGATGGGTTCAAGTCCCGAATCCACCCACCTACATGCGCCCCTGAAAATCAAACCTAACCTCCAGCGACAACGATTTAAATCCCAAGAACAAGGATTTTATACGTAGGACTGACTATCCTGCTATGGGAATCCAATAGGTCGCTGAAAGCCAATACGAACACCCCGTACTGACTGATTGAAGATATAGCAAAAACACGAAAATTAGGTGTGTGGTTATAGAAACTAGCCGTAGTGTATATAAATATAGATGATATGGAATTTGAAAACACGGCCGAAGTAATAATAAAATAAGTTTTAACAAAAAAACAGAACCGTGGAATTCTGTTTTTGTTATCTCAAAAGTTGGGAACAACCCAAAGGTGTTTTTCGTATCAGTTATTAGCATTTTTTTTTGCAACACGAACAGTAGCTATTTAAAAACTTGAATAAATAACGTGAATTAAATATAAAATAATAAAATTCTTCTTAAATAACAGCATTTTTTTATGTTCTTCTACTTTTGCTACTGATTCTTTTTCATAGTCTTTTATAATTTTTCTGTTACTCGGTTTCAATGTCAGAATACGGTGCAATCCGCATGGTATTCCTTTATTCTTGTACTTTAAACAATCTTTTATTTTAAGCAAGTTCCAACCAGATTACAGTGAACCAGATTACAGTTGCAGTGAACGATCCCCACTAATATCACAAGCAGCTACTTTATGCGTTGTTGATAATTTCACAATTTAAACGGCATTCCACAAACCCATGCACCGTGAATTTCTACACGCCCCAGCGCTAATCATTTGCACCCTCGGAGCTCTTTCCACCCTTCACGCGACCACCCTCCTGTCGGCCCAATGTCAGCCGACGCATTCCCCGAAACAAGATTAAAACAGATTGCTTTCCATTTGAACGTGTCAGCTAGTGGTGGGGCGCGAGGGCGAGATGATTAGTCATTCGTGCCGCATGGGGGTAAGCCATCTTCCCTGTTATTCTTCATCGGTTGAAAGTTCCCAAAACCCCATGCGTACAAAGCAGTGTACACCCCCCGAGAGCAGCGTGTGTCGATGAAATCATAAAAACGAATTTGTTGACATTCTTGCCCGGTGACAGCAGCCAAACAAGAGTGTCTACTTAAACAGACACATTCGCAACCCTTTACTGTTGTTTTGCTTCTTCCAGCGGCTTTCATTTGTTGTGCCTTCAATGCTCATCCCTCGTACAGACGCACTGTAGATCCTACATCAACGCTTGGTGATGTGCATGTGCGTGAATTTTGAATGAGAAAAGATTGGCTGCTATTTTGATAAATGAGTCAACGTCGACGAACCATCACACAGACCCCATGTGTCCCATTTAAAGAAAACAGCTGATGCCAACCGAACGAGCGAACGAAGGAACGAGTGAATGAACGAGCGGATATTGTTGATGGTTCTGGGGAGCGATGTGTTAATTTCTTACGTCATTTAAATATGTTCATTATGCATGGGGTGCAGTGAGTGCCCCCCCCCCCCCCCCAGCCCCTTAACAACAACAATAACAACAGGTCCAGCCAGGGCGAACACTTCAACATCCGTCCTATCTAAATTCAATCTTTCTTTGCGCCATTCCCATTCACAAATGGTCATGTTTCAATTGAGAGATTTTATTATTCTATTTTTGTGCAAACCTGTTCCCGCGTGCTCCATTCTGTGCACCATATGCTACCAGCATTACCTGCAAAAAAGAGAGAGAGAGGAAAGAAACAGGTTAATATTAACATCATAATCGTAAAGCGCAAAAGCTCCAGCCGGTTCGGTCATGGCGATGTGAGCATTTCGTATAATAAAACCAGAGAACCAGTCATATCAGCCGGAAAAAAGCACCCCCCAAATGGCCGGGCAGCCAGCACAAAGCACCCATTTCATTTTGGTAGCTCAATCCCACCCATACACGTCCATAGTTTGATGTTAGCGAGCTGGGCAGCAGCACAGCAAAATAAAGCACAAAAAACTTAAACCAATCTTCGGAAGCGCTTAATTTTACCATGAATTTTAAAATAAAATCTTTCAACGGCCACTACCACTACACGCCGGTTTGGGGGGTGGAGAGCCGGTCGTACACGGTCACGAAACCAGGGCGATGGTAAGGCACGGTTATGCTTCACAACACACACACGCACTCACACAGCCAGCTTTTCGAGAAGGGGTTTCGCTGTACAGTGCAGGCAACAGAATACGCTTTCCTCGTTCAACGAGTGTTCATATTTGGAGAGTCTTTTTTTTAATATTCAAAGAACATGACCACCATCTTATCACGTGCACGGAACGGATCTGAATTTCTTTTGCTTGATTTCCGGAAACCAGACGGAGCATCCTGACGCGCTGCTACGATGTCGTTGTCGAGTGCCGAGATGGAAGCACACGGGAACAAACACCAGCTGAATGGAAAAGCCATTCAATTGCACATCCTCCTATTCGCACACATACACAAAAGCGCACATCCACCAAGCGCATGGTACGGCAACGGGGGGAGTGCGATTCGCATAACGTTCCCGCTTTTCACACGAACATGCCAAACGGGAAGGGGTCACACGATCTGCCTTCTTGGGCGCATTCAGCCGTGCAGGAGAAATAATTCAACGTTGCTCGAGAATAGAGCTATCATCGAATGCTGAAGGAAATGCTGTACGGCTTTCGTGAAAATTCGTGTACATTGACTGGCACGTGGGCGGGCGGCTTTAACTCTGTCCACTTTCGTTGGGCGACAGCTTGCGTCACGTCATTCGGCAAACGAAACGGGAAGGAAATCGAATCGCTGCGAAATGCAGCTGCAGCTGCAGATAGTAGTAGAATGCATCGTGCATGACGAATGTGTGGTGTATTGAAGTGTACAGCAGTTTGCATTGCTTCTTTCAAGCTGGTTCTGAATCATCTGAAAGACATTCATTTTTAAAATGGGGTCACAAGGTTTATTATAAATTTCAAATACACATTTTATGTTTGTACATTTATTTGTACGCTTTTTATGAAAATGTTAAATAAAGCAAAATAAAGATTTCCCCCTTTCGCTTGAGTTTATTTTAATCTTGGGTTGATTAAAGATTAATATTTTGAAGTCCTTGTTGTAAATAAATGCTGTTTTGTCAATATAAAATAATTGTTTTGCTTTACTAGGTTTGACATTATTTAATGGAATCTATTCAATAAGCAGTCAGCTCAACTTTCATGACCGTTTTCAGTCACTAATCGGCAAGGTCAATCGTACGTTAGGATTTATCATCAGGAACTTCAGTTAAAGACTTCAATGACCCATTATGCTTAAAAGTTGTCTACACATCATTCATTCGCTCTATTCTTGAGTTCAACTCAGTAACTTGGGCCCCTTGCACTGATCTATGGTCTAATACAGGGGTCTCCAAACTTTTCAATTCGCGGGCCGCATTGCTTCGTAAGTAACGTTGTTGAGGGACATTTTGACGTAGCTTTTGGTAATGAGAACGTTAAAATCTCGTTTTATATAAAAAAGAACTTAATGAATATTTTTAAATTCTGCATTTTTCTTTTATAGTAAATTGATTTTTGTCTTGGTTTAGAAAAAAATAAAAATTTGTTGAAAATTGCCAATCTAATATGATATTCACATTAACCTTTACAACATCATCGCGGGCCACATTATAGGCTCTCAAGGGCCGCATGCGTAGTTTGGAGACCCCTGGTCTAATAGAATCGAGTCGATTCAACGTAGGTTTACTAGGCTGGCAATAAAAAATCTACCTTGGCTTAAAATAAATACAATGCTAAATTATCAGAATCGATGCTCCCTGCTATGGTTACAACCACTTCACCACCGACGCCTAGTCGCTCCAGCTGTATTTATTGCAAAAAAAAAAGAATGATATAGATGCATTATATTTACTGAACAGCTTAAATCTATGCGCTCCTGAATGCTCTCTAAGAAGTAGAAACACTCTTTGGCTTCCCATTAAAAATTCAGCGTACACAAGCAATGCCCCATTACGGCCATGAGTAGGACTTTCAATAAAGTTAGCTATTTACACGACTCGAGTCGGTCTCGTAGTACAGTCGTCAACTCGTACGACTTAACAACATGCCCGTCATGGGTTCAATCCCCAAATAGACCGCGCCGCCATACGTAGGACTGACTATCCTGCTATGGGGGGGAATCAATTAGTCACTGAAAGCCAAGCCCACAAGTGGGTAAGAGGCAGGCCTTGACCGACATCGGTTGTTGAGCCAAAGAAGAAGAAGAAGATTTACACGACTACCACACTAGCACATCGGCATTTAAAAATAGGAAACTGTTAGGTTAGTTTAATGGGTAAATTAGTTAAAAGTATTGTTCAATTAGACATAAGTCCGTCGATCAGAATTAAATAAATAAGTAAATTAATTAATAAATAAATAAACAAATATGCAAAAAGTATTTACTAATAATTGTTTTCTATAAATGGATTTTTTCTGTTCAGCAAGGGACAACAAGTTTACACAGATTTAAAATGAATGTCCGGTTATGCTATTTTTAAGCGCACTTGATAGATTATGGGGCCTTTTACCATACTAGCCTATTTTCGTATAGAGTTTGACAGTCGGCAGCTGGAATCATGTCAACACTCCATACAAAACCACACGCCAAACTCGGGTTTTCACTCTAGATTATTTCAGCCAGAAAAAAAAGAAAAAAAAGTCCAAGTTTTGGTATTCTTTTTAATCTGAGAAATATCTATTAATTTTCTAAAGAATAAATATTTTGTTAAGATAGGCTCAGCAAACAGATGTCAAGATGTCGCTTTCTTTGTACACAGTTGCGAAATCCAAAGTGGCGGAATGCAGCTGTCGTTTGGGTAATGAAAATACAGTAGAACGTCGATTATCCGGGCAGCTCGGGACCACACGGTTGCCGGTTAATCGATTTGCACGAATAATCGTCCAAGAAATGTCAAATTCATATAAAAAATATAAAATTCACTAGTTTTATGATTAATTTACCTTGAATCTATCGATTAATCGTTAGTAGAATATTATTTTAATCAATAACAATAGGTTTAACAACTTTTCACGAACAAAAATGAATTTCGAAAATACCACTAGACACTACAGAGCTGCACAAAAAACTGGTTGTTCACTTGACTATCGCTGCAAATGTTCGCTGTACGTTTGAACAGCTGTCACATTTATGCGCACGGTTAAGCCGCCCGCCGGTTAATCCGCCCCCGGATAATCGACGTTCTACTGTACAACCAGTATATTGTTCTACATTTCAGCTTTTTTCTTAAACTCATCAAAGAGTCCTGTAATAACTTATGTTATTCCAATCGAGCGGGATTATCTTTTTAAAACCAATGAAAGGTTTTATATTTTGCTTTCAGCATGTGTTAGGAGAATTTTATTTGCGAAATAAACAGCATTTGAGTAGAATTTCATAATTGAAATACTATTTGCTAGCCACATTACCTTTTTACATCCACAAAAGCGTGAAATTGAAACGGCCATATGTCGCCCCGAGCACAGTTTAGTAGTTTTGTGATCAGTTGTGCCATCATAAATGTTGTTTGATGGGGCAAAAATGACCCTCCTTCTTCGGCCTCAAGCCAGGCAGCTTGAAATAGCAGAAATAAAACACGCTCGTATGATATCGCCCTGGCGGTGGAAACAAAAAAACAAACTCCAGTCCAAACTCATCCGTTGGAGTCGACGTGTAGATTGTTTGTGTGTTTGCTTACCGCCGCCAAGAACGACGATACTTGTCTTTGCAGCCGAACGTCGACATTTTACTGAACAATTTTACGATGCACTTTTACTGCTGCTACCATCGGCAACACGGCCACAGCAAAAGTCTCTCGTCGCTCGAAGTCGAGGCTTAGCGTCTTCTCCATATTTTACGACGGGCTCACCCGAACGAATGCACCCTCTGCAAATAACCCACCCGCGACCGGCTATACCGACATCCGACAGCAACTATTCTTCCTGCACGCGCACCAAACTACTTCACCGCAAAACCGAACACCGAACAGTGCCAAACGCTGCTGCTAGCAAGCGCTTTTCGCGAAAGATTTACAGCGCGCTCCAATTTTCAATCCACTCACCCCGAGAAACGCGCTGATGGTTTTCTATAAATGGTGTAAAATTTGTTTTTCCTACTCTAAATTTTACGACCTCCGAACGTTGACTCCATTGACCGAAAACAAATGCCATCGGAGTGCCGGATGGGTGTGAGGGTGGCGGTTTACTTCCATCAAGATCCGAAAGCCATCCAAACGCGCGGATGCATTTGCTCGGCACAAATGGCACAACACGTGCGTCTCGCCAGAGAGAGATATGGAGAGAGATAGAGAGGGAGAAGTGGCATATTTATTTGAAAAGGGCGGCATACGAAGCGGATGCTCCAAACACTTTCATAATTCGTGGAATTCAATAACAGTAAACATGTCGATCATGGGATTAAGGAAACACCAACAGCCGAAACGATCGAATAAAAGCGACGCACGAAGTCACCGATGCCGTTTGGTGTTGTTGCGAGCCGGAATTTCAATCCATCGAAAAAATTAAAATATCACACCCTCTTAAACTGTAACAAAACTATCACAAAACCGAACCCGATGTTTCGCGCTATCATTCGAGCCGAGATCTTTAATTTTCACCATTGAGTAAACGAATGTTTCATTTATTCGGCGGCGGAAAAACGGTAGGCCATAAATTCTTCTCGGCTGCCACTACTGCCGCCCATCGAGATTCCGCCCTTCCCGCCGCGAAGCCATATTCAAACAAATGGGGACCTCCTCTTCGACGTAGGATTGCTGTGGTGCGTTTTGGGTGATTTATGCACACTAGTGCCGGGGGCATCTAGTGTTTCCGGGCTCCCAAGAAACGGAACGGAAATGAGAAGCGAATAAGAAAATACTCTTTTTGTGTAACCCATCTCCTACAACCCCCGGAACAGCAACCAGTGGTTGGCAATTGGGGACCGTGTGCTACCGGGTGTTGACATTGCTGCGTTGGCTCGTGCTAGCAAATGGATTAATCGCTAGGCGTACGAATGAGTTTCGTGTCTGGCCCCACGGCGGCCGGGTTAACGTAATGTGATATAGCTGTGACACGATTGTTGTGATGCAAAAGGGCGAACGTTTCGTAAGCGTGTGCCACTGTAACGGTGGATTCCGAATTGGGGAAGTGTGTGAAATACCTAAAAATAATGCCCCACTGCATTTGGACGAAGAACAAGGTTAGCGAGTGGTAAAGCAATAGTTTACAAACTTTAAAATAGTTAAAAGGAATTGTGATTTGTTATACTAGCTAGTGTGGAGTAACTGGTAGAATTAGCTACTATGTGGAATTAGTTCGAAGTAAATGATCATTAGATTGCAATTAATGCAAAGAACTGGCAGAGAAATGATAAATTTAATTCATATAAATGAAATGGAATTGATAAAAGTGTTGAATGTAACTAGTTAAACTCTACTAGACAAAACTCACTAGTCATCGGAATGAAGTGTTATTAATAGAAAAGGAAGACAAGAGGATATATTTCATCTGATTTTTGTATGTACGTATATATCGATATCAATAACATCGTAACTAGCTATTTACAAAACAAAACACATTTTCATCTTTAGTATTAATCCACAGATTACTAGCATCACAGAGTACACTAGGCTAACAGCCAACGATGAACGGTTGTAACAAAAAAGGAAAATCATGCACGTTATTCAAATGATTTGCAGGAAGAATTCAATGTGTTTCCTATTTTATTCTGAATATCTATGGTGTACAGATTGACACTTACATTAATGACATGTATGTAAATAAATAGTGAATTTGACATCTTCTTCTATATACAGTCTGTTCCCGAGTTACGCGGTTTCTGCGTTCCCGACGAATCCCCGTAACTCGAATATCCGCGTAAGTCGAATTTCACGTTTTTTGACTAAAATACTATTGATTACTCGGAGTTTTTTATTTAATTTAGTACTTTTATACACTTTATCATTTATTTCATATGATTCGTGCAGAAAATTATGATATTTCTGGCTTTTAAGCGGTTTCAATTTGTTAGCAAAAATGCAATTTATACCGAACTTGAAACAAATTGTACTGATTTGACATTTAATCTGTCAAATTTAGAAAACCGCGTATCTCCGAATCCGCGTAAGTCGAGAACCGTGTAACTCGGGAACAGACTGTATATAAAAATCTCGTGTTTGTTTGTTGCGAGCAAACTCCGAAACGGCTGGATCATTTTCAACGAAACTTTGCACACACCTTATGGTGGTATGAGAATAGGTTTTAAGATTTAAAAATCGTTGAGATGTTACACTAAATTTATTTTAAAAATGATTTTCTAACTCCCATACAAAGAGCAGGATTGTTGTTGTGTTGTATACGGCACTTTGACACTTGGTGTGAGGAGCCTGGCGGTTTACACTCGATCATCGAATCCTGAGGGGATACGGGCACGATACAACTATCCCAAGTAACATATCAATAATAAAATATTTTAATTTTTTTTGGAATAGCTAAGTTTGTCGGGTCAGCTAGTAGGTATATAATATTCATATTCATGTAACTTTAAATTAAATGGAAGTAATATATTTTCTCTGAATACTTGTTCCGAAGACATCAGGATAACTCGCATATTTGCTTATCTCGATTATCGCCAAAGCGACACAAATTTAATTAAATTGAGTTTTAATGTTCAATAATATGTATGTTTTATTGAAAGTGAATATTATTGTAAACAACGAAAAAATATACATAACAATCTAAAACGCATATGCGTCCATCATTCATTTTAAACGACTTTTTATTTACATTTGCTTTCAAAAGCTTTAAATTTCATAGCAGATACCCTGAATAAAATGAACGATGATCAAATTTTATTTAAAATAATTAAATTTTACCATCCAATCCAAACTCTTTAGATTGAGTTTTTTTGCAATCGATACTTCCCTCGACATTTTCTGCAGCATACTTCAATGCCCATGCAGTGAAAAAATATGCAATGCAACAATTTTTGCATCCACAAAAAAAACTGACTCTTCTCCTACCGATAAATTGATTGTGAAAACCCATACACCGCGTTGAAAGCTCACTTGCTTTAATGGGATATTTTTATGCATCGAAATCTACCCTGCATGAATTTGGTCTTTAATCGCAAAACAACCAAATTGCTCGTCCCTTCCGGATGGGTGGAGAAAGAACCCCACCACCCAGCATTCTTTAGCACAGATTACCATAGTTGAGTGGAATTAATTGAACTATGGTGCCAGAATGGTGCTCCTGTTTTTCTTTTTGCTTTTCCAACTCGGCCCGTGGAATCCACACACACACACAAACACTAATGAAATTAGCCGGCAACTCTTCTGCCATACCCAGCGGCAGAAATATCTAACTGCGAGCAGAGCCAAAAACCCATCACAACCTCAGCTGGTCAACGGTGCAAAAGTTTTGCCTGAATTTCTGCGCTACGTGCTCGAGTCGTGCTGCTGACCCATCCTAAACCCACCCTCAACCACGATGGCACAAAGCAGCACAGCACGAAAAGTAAAATCCACTCGCCGCCTAAGTAAGTGTTGGCAATTAAGTTTTATGAAATTCGCCAGACATTATGCCATCGGTGAACCGGCGAGCAACGGTCGGACCACGATCGGAATCCACGGCAGCACGAGCGCAATCTAATTCATTCATTGCATTGGCGACAATGTTGGCCAATGTTTTCCGCGGAATGACCACCGAGATAAAGGATAAAGGATGGAATTGAGATGAATGCAAATGAACTGTGGCAGCATCACACCGGTAATAATATCGTTGCCAAAAGCCAATACCGGTATGATGCTATTGCACAAATGGTTTATACAAACCTTATTCTCGAAAGGGGAAGTGTTTGAAGTGCACATGAAAACACCAAGACAGACTACTTTAAAATGTTCATCTTATCAACCGCTAACTGGTACAAGCATACGGGATGTTAGCCCTTTTCCGTCATAAGACTCCATTAAATTAAGATAAAAGTACTCGGCTGCTACCATATCCGTGACGTCCAATTTCACGCCCGATAAAAACATAATCCTTTGCAGGTTGTGTAAAACGCCAGCTACGAAACTGGAAGCCTAACGTTTCTTAATTGAGGTAGCTACAACAATTAAGAAACAGTTTAGTATTCCATCTGCCCTGCTTGAGACGCGTCCCTTGCGTTGCGTTACCGCAGTTGCGTTGCATCCATTCCTCATTTTTATTAAAACTTCATCACCGTCCAACAGCACCACGGGCGGACCATAGTTTGCACGTGGTATCGCTACATTGTATATCTTTATCGTTAACTTAATCGGCTAGCATGCAACTGCACACGGCACAGTAGTGCTTCGGGGTCCATCAACACACACACACGCGCGCGCAGATAACAGCATCTTACCACTCCCAAATGGAAGGAAAAAAACACACTCCTTTTACCAAACCAAATTTCTCTCAAGCGCATCGTACCGCCGGGTGGTTGCTGACGCTTAGCTTCACACTGCACACACACACACACACACACACACATCTCATCCGTATCTTATCGTACCAGCACACGATAGGGCATTGTTTGCGGTGGTGTTGCGTGCATCGGTAGAATGTATGGTAAGCGAGAAGGCCCTTTAGCATTGCATCAGACACCCAGGCTTAATATCTATAGCACCGGCGTGCACATTCTACGATGGCGATTGCAACAGACGCTCTGTGGTAAGCGTTCGTATAAGGGTGATGATGTATTTTATTTTAACCATGTAGCTGTACAAAGAGCATATGCACTTAAAATGTTAAGAATGTTATTAAGAATGTATTTATGTAAAATTATTGAAGAAGTTATAGATGTTCCTTGACACAGGTTTACAGCACTCTTTTTTTCACCCAAAGTTACTAAAAATAAGCTTACACAAGAGTTTCTTTAGGACTCACTAAATATTTACAGTGTCGCCCTCTTGCAGGAATTATGGAAAAAATGTTTCAACATTTTTTATTAATATTTAATAGTTATAAACAAATATAATACTCCAACAAAGACACTAGAAAGAACAGCAAAAATGTACTCAAATGCAGCTTTTTACAGCCGAATATTAAAAAAATACGTATTTTTAGTGAATGATTGAACAGATTCCGTAAAAGTAACGATTTATTCTCGCTGGTTGTTTTGTCTGCTTGTACTAGCGTAAGAACTCGTCAAATTTAATTGCATATTTATCTATTTTAGTTGAGGGCGTCGACAAATATTTTAATTGATCAACATATTGCATACTTTTAGCCGTATAGCAACGTCTGCAAAGTTCTTCACTTATTTATTTATTTATTTATTTCAAATAATTTGAACGCCTTGTAGGTTTGACAAATATTAACTTAGAAACTAACACTGCCTAACTCTAATTAGTGAAGACTAATTCTTAACATAAAAAATGCGCTTTTTAGGAAATAGTTAAGTGGAAGGAAAGGAGGCTTGGAGACGTGAGCGGAAGGAAGACAGGAACATGTAAAATCGAAGTGGTAGGAATCAGTATTAAACTGCTTGAGGCAGTTTAGCAAGGGATCATTATGACAGTACAAGTTTCGACGAGTGGGGATGGCTAATAGAGGACGAGGACGGAGGGATCTAGAAGGAACGTATATATGAATGGTAGAGAGGAGGTCTGGAACATCAATAGTGCTAAGAATCAAACCAGCAGTGAAGCAGGATTGAGCGATATGCCGTCTTTCTTGTAAAGAGTCCTAAATTCCTAAAAGTTGACAGCGGACTACATATGGGGGTCGAGGAGAAAAGGGCACTATGCGCCGAATAGCTACTCTAGTGAAGAGTTTCTGTACTCTTTCAAGCCGAGTAATGCCTCTAATACTGGAAGGGCTTTATATAATACTGGCATATTCTAATATAGGTCTAACCAGAGCCACATACAGAGTTTTAAAACAGTGAGGATCATTGAAATCAACTGTTCAGCGGATTATTAGGCCGAGAATTTGGCTGGCTCTGCTAATGACGTTATCAATATGGACAGAAAATGTTAGTCTGTCGTCAATCAGTACCCCAAGGTCATGAACTACATTAACACGATTTATCTGCGTACCCATAGCAAAATAATTATGTATAAATGTACTACGAGCACGAGAAAAGGTCACCATAGAGCATTTTTTTGATCACACATTTAAATAGTTGGATGAACAGCAGCGGCAAAAAGAGTCAATAAAAAGCTAAAGTGTGAGCTGCTGTATTTCCTTATTTGCTCATCCTGGGTTACAGTTGAATGCTTTTCACACGCTTTTGTTCTCATCGAAAGAAATATTCCAGGGAGTTTACAAGCGACTTGGAAAAATAATTCCAAACCACCTTCAATAACACAACTAAAAGCTGTGCAATTCTATACCTATCTGTCAAATAAAAAACAAGTTAAAGAAAGCCTGCAATAAAAGCTACCGTATATAAATCTATCACTGTAAAAACTCACAAATTCACCACCACACAGCAAATCGTTCTTGTACGTATTGATTGAGAAACGAGAGCAAGACAAATGACGACAACAAAACATATCACCATCAACACATTGGCGTTGTTCCCACATTTCTCCTTTCGATTGGTGCCAATTTTCTTACAGCTCGCGCACGATAAACGTGACGCGGCGGAGAGCGGCAGGACTTCTTACCGCCAGGTGAAAGATGGGCCAGCTGGCCATTTTTTACCACCGTTACTTATTGTCCCATTCACCCTTTAGTCACCTCCAACCGGCGCGGGACGGTTGTGCATTTGTTAAACGAAGGCGCTCCTCACCGGGGGCGCACCGCGATCAGCAGAAGCAGAGTTCAGCTCTTCACGGTCATGTGCGCTCATAATGTTCCACTCACGTTCCTGTTGGAGCACTGCTGACCACGTTCTCGGCACCTCCGCTCTCGGCTCGGAAGTCACGTAGTGCATTTTTATTTCACTCACAACATGTTCTGTCCAAGTCAAAGGCAAGTCCTTGGCTCTCCATCTCACTCTCGTTCGTGTTTTTCGTGGCCAACAATGAGCAACATGGAAGCAGCATCGGCCACCATATCGTTTGGCGCGATACAGGATCGGTGTGAAAATCCCGCGGGTGCCCACCGGGCGGGAGATATAAATTGCCAACATTAAATAGCACTCAATTTTCATTATCAGTTTCAACAACCATCAAACGTGGCGTTCGTGAAATCGTTCGAGCAGCACCGGACCAGCTGCACCAACCGACCGAACCGGCATCAGAACAATTCACCACTGTTCTAGTCACTATCAGTTGTTGTGCTTTTTTGTTCGCAAAGAGATCCAAACCCAGCAACGATGCAGACGGTAGCTACGAAGACTTTACCAATGGTGAGCTGCTGGAAGACGTCGACGTCGTATTTCTTGGCAAAAGGAGCAGCAAAATAAGAAATAGCCCGTCACACAATTAACTAAACCTCCGAGCGAGGAGGACAGCAGCTCGCATCCCTACCGGACGGCACGTTTTTCCGCGTAAGAAATAAAGACGTAAGCGTAAACATGGGTTTAAATGATAAATTGCGATTAATTAATTATTAACATCGTAGCTCTTCGCGGAACCAACCCATCTTCCACCTAGCCGTCTTTATGGCTGCTGATACGTGCTCCAGTCCAAGCCCTTGAGAAGGGTTTATGGACGGTGAACTATCTCATACAGCTAGTACCTGACGAGTACAGCATTCTGTAGACCGTGGAACGTTGTAAACCGCCACCGTTACAGCGACCGCTTCAACGTTAGGACACTTTCGCTGA
This sequence comes from Anopheles bwambae, assembly GCA_007018985.1. Lineage (NCBI taxonomy): Eukaryota > Metazoa > Arthropoda > Insecta > Diptera > Culicidae > Anopheles > Anopheles bwambae. Next base: position 11,365 of record SIXB01002390.1, on the reverse strand, counting down.
CGCTATCGTCCTGGAGGCTCTTTATCAAGTTTTGCACTGATTTACTGAACCGCTTTTGCCAAACGAGGGCTTACGTTAGAAGATAAATTCCCCTTTCTACCGACTGATACACACAGAATGTCATAATCAATAACTAAATTGCATAATTTTACATCAATAAATTCCATATCCATAGCAATTTTTGTCCAGACATCCACCGAAGCGCCTTTGCCAGAACACAGTTGTGTCCCATCACTACCGACGCCCTTTTTATGACTACCTCAAACTACTACCCCGCCAAAAACCTGCCTTCGATGGTTGATCCTATCGAGCACACAATCCGGTACACCGGTCTGTGTATATCGCAAAAAGCGCTACATCGGAAGAACCCGGGCGGCCTCGCCGATGCAACTCCGATTGCTGCGTATTATCCTTCGATCTATCACGCCGTCTCGAGCCTGGCGAAGCGTAAAATTTATTTCCTTTACCATCAGGCCACACAGCCTGCCAGTCTCTGTTGCACAACCGTACACACAACCATTGTCATAACGCAGGCGATGGCTGGGTAATATCAAAACCTGCCACCAGACAGCCAACAAACGACCGCGGGAGAAGGTCGCTGGTAATGGGGTACCGGAATTCCATTATCTGCCGATAAAAAGACACTCTGACCCGCGAGCCGGAGACGCCGGCGAGGACAACTGCCACTACGACTGCCAAACGACGACGACGACGACGACGACCGCGAAAGGCCAACCGCGTAAACAGCAACGATTCTGAACCTCATCGATTACAGTAAATTGGTTAGCATAATGCTTCAATTTTGCATCCTTCTGCAATACCATTTCCGGAACGACGGGAGGGGACGCCCAATTCAGCGGTGGTGGTGGTGGTGTGCCTTCATTTTTACCACCCATCGAACGTTCCTGCCTTCTTGCCAGCAAATTCAACGCGAACGCGTTTGCCGTAGCAGCGTAACAGGGCGCCATCATCCAGCCAGCGACACAGGATGTTGAATGGTGCAAAATTACATTTCCAACGAGATCGTCGTGACAATCGAATCAAATTACGCAATGAGGGAAATATATATTATCCACTAGTGACTGGCAGTGCCTGGCGGCTCTGGTGGCACTTTGGCAGGGATCCAGCACGAGTGCTTAGTTAGCTGCTAATAGTACAGCGACTGCTCTTGTCACCCGTCGCTAAGCGGGTTTAACGCGATAGCGAAGGAGTATCCTCTTTTTCTCTATCTAAGATAAGACAGTTACGTCTTAACTGTTGTCTATTGTGTAGCAAAGCAAGCTTTACATTTGGTTGTATTCTGAAAAATGGACAAGAGCGTCGAGCTATTTACATTTAATTAAATATCCTTTTGACAAAAAAAAATGTTGCTGCTCTGTAATTGGTTGAAATATTTCAAGTTTCATTTATCTTAGTGTTTTATAATTATTAGAAATCTTCTTTTGTATTTGAAGCTACAAACATAGTCGGAATAAGCTTCTAATGGATTGCCATGGCCTATCCATCACTTATTGACTTATTTATAGCATAATTGTTATTTAAGCGAATGATGCGTACGACTCCATATCAGATTTGATGGACCTTGAAGGACATGATGTTACGTAGCAAGACAATCTCACCACAGAACTGGTCTATACGGGGTACTGAGAACACAGAGTAATGCATTCCTTTATTCTCCATGATATTTAGTCTATAAAAATGTATTAAAAACACAACTTCAATTATCGACATGCAATCGAAGATCAATCAGTGAACTCAGATTGTGGTTACACTTCATTAAAAATTGGAATGATATCGAAAACCATTCCAACGTTTTAAAACATTGTACGAAGCTTCGTATACACAAAGAAATGTTTAAATTTTACGCATTACCTACTTTCTACAAATCTCTAGAACAAATCAATACCTCCTTTTATTTAAAATTTAAATCTAACATCCCTCGTACACTCAAAACTGCTCAAAAATAATGATATTTTGTTAAATATTTGATCAACAGTACTGCTTCAGCTGTGATCCTTGTTTGATTTCATTGAAAGCATACACATCACACAAGCTCTCAACAAAAATGCAGTCCAAAAGCCCACCACCATCGGGTGGCTCATGTGGCATATGCTCCTCCATCTCGCCAATGCATTTTTATGAAAGCGTTCAGCTCAGCACACAGTACAAACAGAGGAGAGCAAAAAAAAGAAGGATTGGACAATAAAAAACTCACCCTCGTTTGGAAAATTGGTTTCCTTTCAATCGTATCACGAGCGCGCCTGCACCAACGTTGCTCGCGCAAATGCAACCCGACTGCAAGCTGCTGGTAGTTGTGAATAATTTAACATCACGAATAGACCACGAAATCCGGCACGTATTCCATCCAGCCGCCCTGTTCGTTTGACTGTAGCACACCAAATTTGGTGTGTCTGTGTGTGTTCATTTCATTTTCTTTTCTTTTTTCCACCAACCCATCACGATATATGACGAGACTGCGCAAATAATTGGACTAACCGTTAAACGACACGTTCTTTATGTCAGTTTTCGGGCTGCCCAACGTGCCAACGTGCGTTCAATTCATTCTGCATCAATCGTCGGCGGATGAGCCGACGATATGTGTGCTATTATGTTTGACGATTGCTGATAAGCGAGCAGTTCCCTTCTCCCCTCTCCCCGGGAAAATCCCTGCCGAAAGCTGATGATGTGAAATCGTGCAGCGAGCGAAATTCACGCATCCGATTAAAAATGGTTCAAAATTCGGTTCGATGGAAACGGGTTTGGAATTTGGAAGGGAATAAATCCGGATCGATGAGAAAACGATTATATTTGTTGTGTTTGTTTGTGTCGGAATATTTTGCCAGAAGCGATCGGCGGCGTATCACTTCACCTTTCCTCTCTCTCTCTCTTTTGCTCTCAGTGCGGTTGATTCGCTCGTTCCACACCAACGTCGAACGCATTTGTTTGCACATGAGTTGGTACAGTTTTAATCCCTGTCATGATTACTTTTTGCTACGCACCAGCCAAACGCTAATTCATATCGCACACGTTCCACCGTAAACGAATAGGATCAATTGCAACCGATGCTTGACCGACACTGCTGCTCAATGACAGCACACGCATGGTGAGTTACGATTATAACGAATAGTGGCATGCACACCGTCGGCAATTAATAGAATTGAATTTGAATTTCGATCGCATCGCCGCTTTAGATTTCAGTGGGCAGATATCAACATTTTAATCTGATGAAGTTGTGCCTGATACGGCGGAAAACTAAATTTTCTGATAGTCATTTGAAACTGACTTATCTATTTTAATTATTTTATTTTATTTTCTTATCGGATTTATTGAAAGTTCCAAACAATATACTTTGAATAAAGAGGTGCACCTTTCCATACAAACTATCAATGACTCAAATTGCAAGAATAAAATACACCAGAATGGGCTGTTGTTCGCTTCAAATAAATAAAATAAAAGCATTTAAAAGATTTAAAACTTCTTGTTCCTAAAGAAACCTGTTGGCACGATATCGACCGCGTGTGATCGGACAGGGAACAGCATTATTTACAAACATTAAGCTGACTTGACAACTCGATCAAATACCCAAAATACCCGGCAGATGGCGTACATGATTCACAAAGAGAGATAACACGATTAGATTCTCCTCGTTGTTTTTAAACTGCGCAATAAATAGAAACATACAAAGCCAGTTCTAAAAACGTCTATCAAGCTACTCGAAATAAATAGATAGCTACATCCGTAGCAACAAAACCGTTTACAAATAACGTAGAAAATTCAACTGGATTGGCGAAGATGATTCAGAAGATCAAATAAACAGCGACAGCGCAGTTAGTGAGAAAGAGTGAGAACCTTCCAGCGCTCAATTCGCAACCAAGCATCCCCATGAACGTGTGACCCGCAAAAATCAAATGTCCGATCCGAGGCGTCATCCGACCGACGACGACCGAACGGTGGGAACTAATTTGATCCACTTACGTCGGGAATGTCTGTTATTTTTACGTTATGTTGCCAGTCTAAACCAAAACCTCAAACTCTCCCCCCTCCCATTAAAAACCGGTTTTCAACCGAAGCCTACAAGTTCTGATGATGAATTCACACCACGGCAAAGCATAACAAACACAACAGTACGAGAGCAGCGAGAGCAGCGAGATTCTAAGATGCACTGCTTTGTGCTTTGTTTAACATGGGATACCAAGGCATTTATGTGTGTGCTCCGCACCGCTATCATATCAGATCTATTAATATTTCTATCTCACACAGACACACACACAAAAAACCCTGAAACCTACCCACGAAATGAACACCACAATTAGACCACCCGAACAGCATTCGAAAATTCTTTCCAAAGATAAGCTAACCCCTTTGCTGGATGCTTTTCTCCTTCCCGGATCACTTGCGTTGTTAAAGGCGTCTGCCCTGTTTGGTGACCAGAAAGCATCACTGGTCGTGTAGACCAGTCGTCTGCGGTCAAAACCTTTTTGTCGTCTGCCTTACCACATCCGTACACACGAGAGGCAGTCCGGAAGTTCGTTTCAGTTTCCAGCGTGCTCCACATTCCACGTTGGTCATCTCATCACCGGCTGGAGCGATTACGATCGGGGCCATGTTTTGGTGGGGGGGGGGGGGGGGGGGGGGTTGCGAACAAGGGGAAGAGGTAACCTTTTCTTTTTTGACACCATTTTTTCGTGCTTGAATGTCACACCACGAAACGGCTCATGTGGTGACCTGTGCTCTAATGAATGGCGTGCTTTTTGTCCAATGTTTTACCTATTTTTGTTTGCAATCGTTAATGATTAACTCAAAATTAATGAAGGTAACAGTCGAACAGTGCTACTAAACACCCAGCCAGATGGCAATCGAGTAGCAAAACGATTTATAATGCTACAACACAGTTGTGTTGCCTCAATTTATTAACGTCCCCGAAAAACAACACGAACCCCGTTACGTTAGCTGTATCGCTTTGCATCACAAAGAATCAATCATTTTTAAATTAACCTGCAGCACAAACTTACCACGAAAACCCTAGGCCGCCAGCTGAGCGCGAGACGGAAACGATGAATCCGATGTAATATATTAATGATTTCCCGTCTTCCCGAGGCACAGTAGACGCCAGTCGTAAGCGCTTTATACAAATCTAATTCCACTCAAAAAGCTCTTGGCAATGAAATAAACCTCACAAAGGCAATGGAAATAAAGTAAAACAGGGTACCGTTAGCCCTAAAGCGACAATGGCGCACCGTTTAACCGAAATTGTCCCAAAATATGTTGCGCAAATCTCGCCACACGTTAACCTGAACTTGCCACCCATGGCCTTCGGGTCATTAGACACGAGCAAGCGAAAATAGTTTCCTCATTTTCATAAACACATCAAATCAATCGCTCGCGGCGTAGTGTAATGCAAATACATTGCGAAAAGCACACTAAGCGTTGCCAGCCTTTTCCCACCGGGTGAAAACGTATTTACTACTCGCACGAAACAGTAACTCTATTAAACCAAACCAAGTTGGCACCACTATAAGGATGTCGTTAGCAAACAAACAAAAAAAGGGGAAAAGGGTTCCGACCAGCGTGAACAATCGTCACTCACCCACTAATGGGGTACCAAGCCATTGGTACAGGCGAGCGATTGGGACAGTGATAAGAGTGCCCGATAGCACGCAAAATTATTGACCGGCGTACAACCCCTGCAGCAGGCTGGGACGTGGAACCGACCGGAGGTCATACACACTCGTTGGGCTAGCCGCCTACCACACGGCTGGGGTTTTGCCTGAGCTTTTTGCCTTGCTGTGGGGTGGGACACGGTCGAGGTGAGATTACATCGATCGACTTAGAGGTTCTCACCCCGAGTTCGGTTCAGAATCAACACCGGAACCCTTTAGGCGGGCAGTAAGGAATTTCTCCATCGATCGAGACGGCCTCCTCCGTTAGCTGTCGATGATGCTTAGGACAGTGTCTTAAGAAGCTGCACCATCGGCTGCTGCGGTTTCTTTCGATTGGAAATTTTGTAGCTGGGCCCTGGTGTAGTGTTGCGCTCTGGTGGGACCCCGTCTAGACCTCTCCCTGCCGGTGCCCCGTCTGGATACTGAGTGTCGATTTACTTCAACTTTAACGTCACACACACAGTTTGCGCCGTGCAGTTGCACGTTCGCTGTGTATCTTTCCACTTCACCGGAGAACCGAAGACGACCGCAGCCGCAGGCCAGCCGGGTTGGTTTTGGATGATTCACTCAACCGTTTCGGACCAACGCAAAGAGAGAGAGAGGGAGACGACCTGTTCAGTTTTGCGCCAAATTCTGTAAGTCATAACCAGGGTTATAAGCCGAACGAAGACGGACAATGATTACAGTGGCAGCAAACAAGAAACTCTCTGTTGTCCATCCTTGAAGCAAGCCAGCCAGCCTTTGCCATACCGCCTGTTTGTTTGGATAGTTTTCAATTGCTGTTTGCCGATAAATAAATCGGTTTGCAACGGCAATATCCATCCTTATGGCCGTCAAACCGATGCCGGGTAGGGGTCACAACAGCCAACACAGCAGTGAGAAGATACGAATGCCCAAACAATAATAAACATCTTTTTAGTTTTACTTTGTAAGCGTTAAAGCTGAATCACGGTCACTGGATCAATAAATACAGTTTTGTGGAGTATTTTCCCAGTGCTTTGGGGTTTATTCCAATTATTTGGTAAACGTTTAAAACATTTTGAAGTTGTTGAAGTAAATTACCTTTCAATATAAACACTTTATTTTGCCCCTTTCAATTAGCTCAACAAGCGACATAAAAGAAAATCGGTACATATAAGATCCAATGTACGCAATGTACGCCTGATCACAGACAACACCTAACCCACCGTCACCATCATATGTCATGCAGGAGATCTCGCCATTTCAAGTGTTTTTGAGCCTCTCTCTTTATGCTTTGACCCTTCCCAAGTTCACGTTAACAAACTGTAATTTGGTCGCTATGGTTTTTTTAAACATCACGAATGCCCACCAGTGCATCGGACAAGTCCAAACGAACAGGCGGCCGCGACGACGCCACAGCGTCTGCAGAACTGCAATGATGGAATGGGATAAATATCGAACTTTTATTATGGTGCTTATTTTGGTCGCCGTTTGGTGCCAACTGTCCCCCTCCTCACTGAACTTGCTGTCGACTGCAATTGGCGTTTTGCCTGGCTGGTGGCCGGTCCACCCGAGGTTTGCCAAGTTTGTTGCCACAAAAAAATAAAATAAAACGGCTGAAGGCAGTTTGCCAAACTTGCTGGCCTGGCTTGGCTGCGTGAGTGCTGCGAGCAAAGGCATGATTTAACGGGTGGCAAAAAAGAAAACCTATCGAGAGCCCCCGTTTTCGACCCTCCGTAGCCTTGAAAGCGGTTCGCCGAAACCTTGTATCCAAAACACTACCAGCCAGGCCAGGCCAGACCAAGGAACCTTGAGCAACATTTAAAACGATAATTTTTGTTTTGGGGTTCTACCGGTTGCTGGCCCCCTCGGGGTCCGATCGATTTCGGTACAAACGGCTCACTGCAGTGAAGTTAGTTTCGATTTCGGGGAAAGATTCTACCGATTGCAATGCAGTTTCGTGACGGTTATTTGTGCGCAGTCCAATTTGCAGCGCTGCGGTTGCATGCGCGCTGACCAAGACAACTGTCAGGTGCAATAAAGGATCGGCAATAAAGTATCGGAAAAGTTGTGTGTAGTGATTTTTTTGTGTTATGCTTCATGCTTTTAAACGAACCATTTAAGCTGAAATGTGCTGATTAAGCCATTCCGGAACAGGCAAATATTGCATCGAAATGGCAGTGAAGCCCCATGCTCGTTATGCAGCGAATGCGATGTTTTCCATTGCGAATGCTTCACACGAACAGCAAAAAAAACACGTTGAAAGGAACAGAACATCATCATTATGTTACACATGTGTTAAAAGTCGAGCAGAAATGGCGTTCAATTTAAATAGAAAAAAGACAACTTTTAATATACACCCAACCAGCGGCACACCTACTACCTACCTGGGCAATTTCCATTTTATTCAATCTCGGCACGTTATATTATCTCGGCCCCGGTTTTCCCGCCCGGAGGAGGTCGTTCCGATACATTTCGCGTCAGTTTAAAGAAATCGTACCTGCCTGCCTCTGCCCAAACAACGGGCCAACAGCGGTGGAGGACGAAAGCATACTTTGCATACGCCGCACAAAACAGTGTGAGCTGTGCAGAGCGCCCGCCAGGAAAAAAGCGGAAACTCGTTAGCCTCTAACCATACGGTCGTGATGTGTGTGTGTGTGTGTTGCCACCGGAAGTGGTACATAATCGCATTCAATATCGTCGTCGACTGAACTTTGGGCGCAACCCCGTATCGTTGTTATTGCCATATCGACCTGTGCGTACGCGTGTGTATGTTATTATGCTGATGCTCTACGGATGGTTCCTGGTGTATGGTGAGTTTTTGTCCCGAAAAAGAAAACCCATTGGCTTTTCCCGAAATTGGTGGGACTTATCATCATCATCATCAAATTCTCCAATTGCTTATTGGCACAGGTTAAAGCAACCGTGTCGGTTTTCCCAATTGTCATCATCCGCGCGGGTCGGAAAGGAGTGGGACTATTTTTTTCTATTACGGAAGTTGTTAAAGGCTTAGGCGTGTGTGTGTGTGACATACAAAAAAAGAAAGAGAGATTTTTCAATCTTTTTCTTTTTCCAGTAAAAAAAACAGCAAAAAAATAGAACTCAATAACCTTTTGCCTGAGGATGGACTTTGGAAATGGAAAAGGGGCAAAAGGAAAATTGCAGAAACACCAAAATGGTAAAGTTTAGCGAACCAATAACGGACGCACCGGTGGAAAATATATATATTTTAAGCTGCCTTTCATCGGCAAAAAGAATGTTCAACATTTGACAGCCCCACATGGGAGCTACCAACGTTGCCTTTCCTTTCCCCTTCCCGATAAACTCCTTTACTCCTAGCCCTCCCTATAAGCAGCCGCAACAATCCGTCCCCATCATTGATGGTTACTGCGCTATGAAAAATGCATAAAAGAAACAATTGCACTGTTTCGCAACGAACCACCCGAAAGGGGAGGAAAATGGCCACATTTTCCTGACGGGCACGGGCAGCAAGCAGTGGATGGGGTGGTGGCAGAAACATGCTCCAGGGAGAGAGAGGTCGATGCTCTCGCCCGCTGCCAACCAAAGCGCGGGCAAAACTTTAAATGGATGAGTTCTTCCGCCCCGAATCGACCGTGGACCAGTGGGCCCGATGCCACTTAGATGCCCTTCCCAGCTACCCAGCTGTCGACCGCCTCGAGGATACATGTGGCGTAAGCACTTTCCCAGCCTTGTGGCAGCCCGGAACGGGGTCTCCGTGAAAACTCCGTGAAAACTTACTCGACCGAACGAATTTTCCACTGAGTAAAGTTTGACAAGTTTTAAAGGGGAGCGGGAAAAAACTGAGGAAAAAGAAACGCGTCACAAACGCTGGCGCTTGGGCTTTGGAAAGCATTTTTGTAGGAAAAATGCTGGTGCAAATAGTCGCTTGGGGGAGAATAGAATGAAAATGGAAAATGTTTTACACACACGAACGGAGAGTGGTGAAAAAGCCCAACGAGTCCCGCTTTGGAGCGAAAGTACCAAACATTGCCACCTAATTGAGCGCATTTCCTCAATGATTTCCGTTCTTTTTTGGAGCGTTCTTCGGTATTTCTGCTTCGTGGCAGCGAAACTTGTCGACAGCTGACATCTGAGCTAGGGCTGAAGGTAGAAGGAACGGGCGAAAGTGCACACAATACGCCGATTATTTGACACATTCGTCAAACGTCAACCGTCAATGATTGAAGCGTTAAGGTTCGGTTCGGCTGAGCGACTTTGGCTGGCAAAAGGACTCAGTTTAATTGGATAATAAAAACCAATTGAACAATATACGTCAATGTGCCAAGAATAGCTATTGGCACAGCACGATATGAAACCAAGCGCGAGTTGGATTGCACCGCCAAACAGCTCGGCCAGCTGTATGAGCTGAAATGCAATACAGACTGCGTTAAGAATAAAAGCAAAACGATTTTTTACTTTAAATTTACTCTACTACTTCTTCAAGTAAAAAGGACTACAGTGGCCGGCAATATAAAGTGGCCACTACTTACAATTTAACATTTTTTCCATTTTTTCCGTGAAAAATGAAGTTATTGTACTGCTTTATTTTTTGAAACATTGTTCGTGATATGCTTAAGAATGCGCAGTACCATAGCATGACAAAAATGAGAAGTTTGCTTCAAGAAAAAATATTTTTTCCAAAATTGACCAAAATCACTGTGCCAAAATAAAGTGCCCACTTTATTCATTCTACAGAAAATATTTTTCTGAACAAATATAACACCAAACTTATAATTTATATGCGTTCCTCTCGCATTCTTTACATGTTCGAGGATCTTTGACATAATTTATTTTGTTTTATTTGCACATATTTGGCATTTGTTCTTCCTAAGAGTATTTCAGAGCTTTTTCATATTTTGTTTTTCTTAATCACGTCATTCTCACCACATTTGCATCCAAATTTGCACACGAAATCTTGATAGGATTAAAGTTAAGACTAAGTGGGAGTTATTAAAGAAGTTTTATTCGATTTGATTGAAAAAAAAATTAAAAAATTCTTTGTGTATAACTTGAGTCGTCTTCCTGTTGTAGCATAAATTTATTTACTAACTCCGTATTTTTCACAGAAAACAGATAAATTCACACAGGATGCTTATATAGGTATAAGCTTTCATTATGCCGTCGATTCATACCATGCTCCCCACTCCTTGCATAGAAAACCCCTCCCTGGTCATCACATTGCACCCTTCATACATATAGGTTTGTTGGATCGCGTCTAGTTATTTTTGAACATCAGTTCTAATTTGGACTCATCTGTCCAAATACCAGTTTTTCAACAATCTAACGATGTATCTGCATGTTCTTGATCATATTGAAGCCAATTGGCTTTGTTAGATTGCTGTAGCTCGGGCGAGGAAGTTGAAGGACGCCACATCTAACGGGCAGTAAATTACGAAAATTGCAATGTGATAGCTAGGGGGTGTTTATCTTTAGCAGTAGCGTAAAAACTGGTGTGAATCGAAAGTACAACTATGGCTGATACCTTTTTTAACATTCTTCTTCAATACTTTGGGATATTTCTTTTAAAAAAATGGGGTTTGAAAACTAAAAACATGTTCCTACAGGCTAACATCTCAACACACACAATCAATACAAAAAACATTTCTCAACTAGTATCGTATAAAACACCTTGCATGTCCTCCATGAAGTCTAAATCTTGGTTCCATCGAGAATTTGAGGCAGATTCTATGTGCGAAGGTGGATAAAACTGGTGTCACAAACAA